>JALIZH010010438.1:0-43273 GCA_030522465.1 Rhipicephalus appendiculatus | reverse complement strand
TGTTAGCACTCAGGTCCGGCGGGTCTCTTTGTAGGTAGCTGGCCCCGCCACCGATCCCCTAGCCCATCTGCAGGTGGGAGGAAGGCGCTCGTAGGAAAGCTATTACAGATGTTTATTTACATCAAAGAGGATGAAAGAGAGTACAAGCAGGAGAGTGATTTGTGCCAAAGTCTTCGGCATTTATAGGCACGAGTTTGCCAACACTGAGGCCCAAACCGGCGTCAGCATCATCATCATCAGCCTGTCTACGCCCACTGCAGGCCAAAGGCCTCTCCCATGTTTCGCCAGCGTCAGCAACACCCGCCAATAAGGTGTCCCGTCACCAGAACGCCCTGCTCCAGAATGGAGGTAACGGGAAACACAACACATTCTTAAAAAGGGCAAGGGCAAAAAGTCCAATTTAGGAATACCAGAGTGACCGCCACCGCAGCTCAGTAGTAGAGCATCGCACGCGTTATTCGAAGATCGCAGGTTCGGCCCCTGCCGGTGGCAAGTTATCTTTTCGTCCACTTTTCTTTCTTCACACTTACGTTACAATTACTTCTAATACCAACCCCTATAATTTCCTTGGCCTCATTGTCTGTTAGTTCTCATTAATATTTAGTTCGCTAAGAAATGTTTCATATTTCAAAATATGGAGCTTTGATTATTCGCGCTTACCTCGCGAATACATGACTAGCGTCCATGTTGTTTTTATCACCTTCACCCGTTCTTAGCTTTTTCTGCAGGTAATACTTGCTTTGCAACAAGGAACATGTTATCGTCTGAGTAAACAAGGTTCTAGACGTTGCCACGGCTACGCGATAGGCATTAGGGCAAATCGAGGCACACTCGTGACACATTCGACCATGGTCGCCAGATATAGATACTCTCAATTCTACTTCCCTGACCTGAGTGCAAGAGTGCGATGCCTGTGCAGTCGCTCGTCGTCATGCCTTCAGGGACGCATGCTTACGTTGTGTTTGGATTCTCTGCCAGCCTCGACTGGACCACATTGCACTTCGTTAAACCTATCGACGACATCAGGGTGTGCACTGCCTGCAGAGTTGTTGCCAGGAAGACCGCCTTCCTAGGGTGTCGTCATGTTCTATGTGAACCCTGCTACAAGCTTTGGAAGTCGAGGGGCAACCAAGTCTGTTTTCTCGATGGCAACCTGTGTCCAGAAAACGAAGTTTATTGGATGGAGTTCCCAGCGGAGAAGATGATGAGGAATCAGGTAGGAGACATGTAACGCTGGCTTTTCCATAAGTAGCTTTCGTGTGTGTGTGTGTGTTGAACAGTAAAAGAAAGAGGTGTGTGTGTCAGGAAGGTTAACAAGCAGAGGTCTCGAGTTGTGTGTGTGTGTGTGTGTGTGTGTGTGTGTGTGTGTGTGTGTGTGTGTGTGTGTGTGTGTGTGTGTGTGTGTGTGTGTGTGTGTGTGTGTGTGTGTGTGTGTGTGTGTGTGTGTGTGTGTGTGTGTGTGTGTGTGTGTGTGTGTGTGTGTGTGTGTGTGTGTGTGTGTGTGTGTGTGTGTGTGTGTGTGTGTGTGTGTGTGTGTGTGTGTGTGTGTGTGTGTGTGTGTGTGTGTGTGTGTGTGTGTGTGTGTGTGTGTGTGTGTGTGTGTGTGTGTGTGTGTGTGTGTGTGTGTGTGTGTGTGTGTGTGTGTGTGTGTGTGTGTGTGTGTGTGTGTGTGTGTTTGTTTGTTTGTGTGTGTTGTTACGATAAGGTGTGTTTATTAAATGAACAGCGAAGGGTAGCCCCGCCGTCACCGAGTTGCTTTCAAGACAGACCACTTCGTTCTCCTCTTCCTTCGTCCCACTCCCCCGTTGCCGCTTCAGCGTAACACTTCCTTTCCCCGACGAAGCCGCCTGGGCGAGTATCACGTGCGCTAAGAGTCACGAGAATGACAGCGCTTTAGGCTCGTCTCGTATCTCATGGCTACCTTGAACGGTAGCTGTGAGATACGAAACGAGCGATAGAATACGTGGCATCACTTAGGCGATCGACGATGACGAAAGGGCCGGTGTAATGAGCCAGAAACTTCTGGTACAGGCCGCGCTAGTGAAGAGGTGTCCAAAGCCATACTTCGTCCCCTTTTTCGTACGACACATCCTTGTGTCGTGAATCGTAGGCGAACTGGGAGCTGGGACGCCAAGGTACGGAGCTGAGCTAGGCGACGTGCTTCCTCTGCGCGGCAGGGAGTCTGGGCAATAGAAGAGTCCGCATGAGCACGAAAAGGCACAATGGTGTGCAGGAAGTAGCGGGGGGGTCTGACATAAAGAAGATAGAAGGGTCTGTAGCTAGAGGTTTCACGCTTTTCCGTGTTGTAGGCGTAGGTGATAAAGGGCAAGATGTCATCCCAATTCCTGTGCTTGGAGTCGACGTACATCGAAAGCATGTTGGTAAATGTTCTGTTCGTGCGCTCGACGAGACTGTTCTTGTGCGGGTGACACGGGTTCGCGTGGTGAAACTGACAAGCACAGCGACGCAGGAGCTCTTCTACTACATCAGCCACGAATTGGCGACCCCGATCACTCACAATTATACGAGCTGGTCCATGGCGCAGTATAACAGTATCGAGGAGGAACCTCGATACATCGATTGCCGTGGCCGTTGGCAGCGCTTTGGTTTCCGCATAACGTGTCATATGGCGACGCAGACTATAATCCAACGGTTGCTGTTTGATGAACGTGGAAAGGGGCCGAGAAGATCCACTCCAACCATTTCGAAAGGTGATAAGGGTGGCGTCACAGGGTGAAGGAGACCGACCGGAGCAGTACTTGGTCGCTTGAATTGCTGGCATTTATCACAACTGTCCACATACCTTTCTGTATTGCGTCGCATAGTAGGCCAGTAGAATCGAGCCAGTAGGCGGTGGTACGTTTTGGCGAAACCCAGGTGCCCAGCAGACGCGTCATCGTGCATAGCATGGAGTACGTGCGTACTCAAATTCTTAGGGACCACTAAAAGAAGGCGGGCACCATCAGCCGCGTAATTCTTTTTGTAAAGCAACCATCTCGGACGATAAAGCCATCGCTACCTGTCGACTGTGCAGCTGAATCGAAGAGAGCATCCAAGGTGCGGTCGTTGCGCTGTTCCTTCCGGAAGGGGGGCGAGGTGAGGAAAAGCAATATCGTCGATGGCAGCCAGAAAATCGTCAAAATTGTCGGCGTCACATGCACTTATTGGTTGAGTGAGCCTCGAGAGACATTCGGCGTCTTCATGATGGCGGCCACTCTTATAGCGTATTGCAAAGTCAAATTCCTGCAAACGTAGCGCCCATCGCGCTAGGCGGCCAGAGGGGTCACGGAAACCAACCAACCAACATAGTGAATGGTGGTCAAGTGACGATAGTGAAGTGCAGCCCGCATATGGACGGAACATATGGACAGCAAAGACCACAGCGAGGCACTCTTGTTCAGCGACGGCGTAATTCTTCTCGGCCTTGCTCAATGAACGACTGGCGTTAGGCGATGGCATGCTCGGCGCCATCGAAGCGCTGGATAAGGAAGGAGCCGAGACCGATGCCCCTTGCGTCAGGTGTGCATTGCTGTGGTGGAAGAAGGGTCAAAATGCTACTGTATGGGTCCAGACGAGAGAAGGAACTTAAGTTGACGGAAACGAGGAATCGCTTTCCGCTGTCCGGACGAAAGCCTTGTCCTTGCACAGCAATGAAGTCAATGGGTAGGTGGTATCAGCAAATTTGGGCCCAAACCATCGAAAGTATGAGCAGAGACCCAATGAAACTTCTTAGCTCGCGTTGTGTTTGGGGTTGTTTAAAACTGCTAACTGTAGCAACCTTCTGAGGGTCTGGACGCACACCATGCTTGTCCACAAGATGTCCAAGTACAAGCGCTTCTCCTTGGCCGAAGTGACATTTCTTCGAGTTCAGGGTTAAGGGCAGCTTGTTCAAGGCATGTAAAAACAACGTCAAGTCGATGACTGTGTTCGGCAAAAGTGCGACCAAAAATGACGATGTCGTCAAGGCAACATAAACAAATCTCCCATTTCAGGCCGCGCACTACCATGTCCATAAACCTTTCAAATGTAGTAGGAACATGGCACAAACCAAACAGGCATGGCATTGAATTCAAACAAGCCGTGTGGTGTGAAAAAAGGGGTTTTCTCTTTGTCGATGGAATGCATGGGTATCTGCCAATAGCCCGATCGGAGGTCCACAAATGAGAAGTAGGATGCTGAATGAAGACAGTCGATAACGTCGTCTATACGGGGCAATGGATACACATCCGTTTTTCGTCACAGAATTGAGGCGCCGGTAGTCTACGCAAAACCTCCAGGACCCGTCTTTCTTTTTCACGAGGATGACCGGTGCAGCCCAAGGGCTAGAGGAATCCCGAATGACGCCCTTGGCCAACATGTATTCCACCTGTTCAGCAATCACCTTGCGCTCCGATGCGGACGCACGGTACGGTTTCTGCCTTATGGGATGCGCGGACCCCGTGTTGATCCTGTGACGAGCCCGCGCGTTTGGAACACGAGCTTCGCTGGCGTCCTGGGTGAAATCAAACAATGAAGCATGCTTGCTAAGGACGCTTACCAGGGCTTGACGCTACTCGGAGGTTAGTGCCTTTGTAGACCATATTCAGAAACGACAAAGAGTCTTCAGGGACACCGAGGGCTAGTCTCGTGCGCACAGACTTCGTGCGAAGCGTCATTACTTAGGGCGTCTATGCTGAGGCTTGTATCCGCTTCAAACGAGGCAAGTCGCATACCGCTTGGTAGCACAACAGACTGGTTGGATAAATTTGACACCCACAACGTACTTGTCCAACAGGCCAGCGAGATAATACAACGAGGCATGAGCACACCCTTCCTTTGCAACGATCGAAGGAACCGGCTCAACAATAGCATCAAATGCACCTTTGTCGACACTACCAACATTAACTTGAACGCTGGATAAGGAACGTGATGTAAGACGGAATCTTCAAGGACGGAGAGGGTGTGAGAACAGGTGGCAGGTTGGTCGGCAAGAGGAGAGAGGAAAAGCTCGCCGGTACCGCAGGCAAGAGTGGCACCACACTGTTGTAGGAAATCTATATCCAGAATTACATCATGCGTGGATTTAGCGAGCACTGTGAATTCGGCTTGATGCACGTTATCAAAGAAAAATAAACGTTCTCGGTGCACACACCAATAGGTCGGAACAATTCCTCCACTCACAGCACGACATGTGTTAGCGTTATCCCACTGAAAACATCAACTTACGGACCTAATTCGGTTTTGAAATCGATGCTGATAACGGAGACACTCGCTCCCGTGTCCGCTAAAACTAAGCGTGGTAACGTTGTCCACAGAAACGCAAATCTTTTTATGACACATGGTCACTGGCGGAGGCATGGCGGCGTGTCGCCCAGGTTCGCCGCTAGGGTGAAGCAATCAATGCGGTTGCAAGAAATTGGATTGTCACACAGAGAACGGCAAAGAGCTCGCAACTTGAAGCACGCTGCTCAGGCACAAAGGACGCACCGAAAAGGACACACACAGGACGAGCGCGAATTAACAGCTGTCAGGGCTTGACACTTCCGCCGCTCAGCTAAAACAGAAAGACGGAGACACAAAAGAGACGCACACGTATACACAGGACGAGTTCAAACCTCACAACTGTCGCAGGTTGTTACTTCTATGTGTTTGCGCCAAGCGCTGCAAGTGTCTACCTTGCACAACCAACTTGGCCTTACTTTGGCTCTTCTAGCTAGCAGTTCACTACTTTTGCAAGCGCGGCCGCTGCAGCGAGCGAAGTGACCTTCGCGTGGTCTATAGCTCAAACGCAAGCATTGTGGTGAAACCAAAAAAACTTACAAACCTGCCCCCTGACGACACAACCGCGAGCACGGGCGACCACGTCTTGTAGGTCAAAGAACAAGACGGAAGCACACATCCCAGCCCCGGCGAAACACGAGCGAGATGACGACCTCAAAATTGCAGGCTTTCGTGGAACTTCACGCGTCATAGAAAAAACGCTGAAGCGCCCCCGAGCTCTTCGTTCATACGGAATCACATTGTCTAGAGCGGTGGACGCTGTTGTTGTCAGCAGCTGCTACCTCACGTTCCGTAAGAGCTTTTGTTCATGCGTAAATTTTAGCACAAGGATATAGCATGCAGTATGATTATGTTAGGAATCATTATAGCGTCGGTCTTTGCATATTTCTGCAGGAAACGACAGCTGAAGCGGCTGGCTGGGTACTCCAGACAAGTGTAATTTCGTCTGTACGAGCAGCCGTAAATGGCGCACATAAATAGCTCGCCGTTAGTATGCTGGTAGACGTATGCTGCTTGGCGGAGTTGTCTAACGCACCACGCTTCGTTAAGTAGAAAAAGCTGGACTTTCGAGTCCCCGGTGGCGCGCGTCGGACATATTTCTTTGGACTATTTTTCTCTGTGGCTTTTATGCATATATGCATAGGCGTGCGCACGGTTCCCCTTCAGGGAGGGTGGGCGAAGGTTCATCGCAGCGCCCCCCCCTCCCTATTATGTCAATGTATGGGGCTGACTTTGCGTCTCCCCCCCCCCCCCCCGAGTAGCAGCGCCCCCCCCTCCCAACTATGTCAATATATGGGGCTGGCTTTGCGCCCCCCCCTCTCGCCCCCCCTTGCCCCCCCCCCCCCCCTCGTGCGCACGCCTATGTACGCGTATATATGGATACATATACGTGTACGGAACATAACGGTGACGGCGAAAACCCCAGTATCGATATAATTGCTATCTCAATCAAATTATGTCACATCTCAGTAAATTGGACCGCAGTATAAGCAGAAGTAGCTTGATGTGGGCGAGTTGGTGTAGCATATTGGAAGATATAACGTAGTGCAAAAAACACGAGGACAAGAAAGGAACACTTACAACAGACTAGCGCAAACAAACTTGCGATACTCTCAATTCTACTTGCCTGACCTGAGTGCAGGAGTGCGATGCCTGTGCAGTCGCTCCTGCACTCCAACAGACTACGCAAACAAACTTGCGCTAGTCTGTTGTAAGTGTTCCTTTCTTGTCCTCGTGTTTTTTGCGCAACGTTATATCTTCCAGACCGCAATATAACCATTGCTTCTCATTTACTCATATCTCCATAAATTTCTATGCAGTTATGTATGTTTTTTTCTTTAATGACAGGTCCACTGCTGGAACAGGCAGAATGGTTGCGAGATCATCACAGATGTTTCAAGTATAACAGAGCACTTCCACCGAGACTGTGCGTACCACTGTGCGTGCTGCCCAAAGTGTTTGTCGACGGTTCTTCGGAAAGACATCATTGCGCACCTTGAATCAAAATGTACCAACCACGTGTTGAGGGTAAGGTCGACAACACGAGCTAGCGAGGGAGAGTTGAAAGACCTAGAAAGCCTTCGGAAAGGTGTCCGTGTCGTAGAGTCGGCATTCCGCAGCGCATACCTTAATGATGCGTCGCTGGTGACAGGTCTTCAAGGACTGACAGTAAAGGACAAAGAATATGTCGACTCCCTTTCGAATGTTGCCGTTGAAGTCGCGGGGATGTCGCAGGTGACAAAGCAGACATTGAGTGAGGTTGAAAGAAGCAGCGAAGGACACGTGAATCAAATTGTAGAAATGAAGACATGCAAAGAAAGCTTATGCACGCAGTTGGACGAAATCAACAGGGCCGCCGATGATTTAGTGTTTTACGAATCCGCAGATCAAAAGCAAATGATGGTGAGTGAGAAAAACGCCGAGAAATTGCAGGTGCTGAGGGCGGAAATGCAAAGCGTGTCCATCACACTGGAAGAAGTGGCGAGCAAGGTCCATCTTGAAGCAGCTGTAGCGGAAAGCGTGGCCACAGGTGGTTTGTCCGACGTTCGAAACTGCAACCTCTTCTCTTATTGGACGAGATATCTCAGTGATATCCCACTGCAGGCGACCGCCCGTGTTTTCGAAAATGCACTGCAGGTTCCCGCTAAGGTCGTGTGGTGCGTGTATGGCTGGTCGATGCTCACGGACGCGATGAAAAAGAAGAGCTTTCGATTAGCTACAACGAATATCGCTGCCGATGGTAGATACAAGATATCTCTGCGCATACATTTTGATTCAACAGACAACCTAGGGTTGAGAACTGCTGTGTATCTGTCTTCAAATGATGGCACTGCGTTGAGAGCCTTTCCAAAAAGGACGACGTTGTTTTTCATCAACAGAGAGAAAACTGTCTTTGAGTATGAGCTAACACTAAATAACTCTGAACTAGACGGCCAAGAACAGCCGTTTACGTCAGACGATTTAAACGTAGACGTCCTTGAGCGCAGCGGAATCGTTCTGGGCGACGTGCTTAAAATGTGCTTCACATTTTTGTATTACCCCTAGCCATGAATTTAGGATGGCATCAACCGTGCACATACATCTCTGCCGCACGCGAAACTGCCAGGCCTAACGTAAATGAAGGCTCAGTGTCAGAAATTATTAAGCTACTCTTTCATAACACACATTTAATAGCCTTATACGTGGTGCTACTCGGCAATATACTATACGTCTTGTAAAGCAGATTTTTCACTCAACGGTGACATTGGATGCAGTTGCCTGTAGCGAAGCCCATTTGCTGCTATCCGCATTATCTCGATGGCCCTTCGCAAACTATTCTACTTAAACCGTACATTGAAGGATGCTACCAAGGACTGCAAACTAACTGCATATAAAACCCTAATCAGGCCAATCTTGTAGTGCGCATCGGTTGTCTGGTCCCCCCTACTTCTCTTGTGACGTGGCCAAGTTGGAATCTTTACAAACAAAAGCCATAAGGTTTATATATAGCAGATACGATCGCCACTTTTCTCCTTCATCGCACGCACATATTTTAACGCTTGAAACGTTAACGCACAGACGAACGTGCGAACGTCTTGTCACTCTACATAAGGTTGTACATGAATCATCGGTTATCGCGGCACCTGTTTCATTTGTGAAGCGTCCTACTCGTGCTACTCAAAGCTATCACCCCCTTAATCTTGTCTCATTCCGCCCACGTCTGAATAGTTTTAAACACTCATTTTTCCCATCCACTGTCGAACTCTGAAATGGTCTTGACGGCGCACTTCGTCAGTTACCTTCCGCCCAATTTGCGGAAGAAATTCATCGGCATGTACCTCACGAGTTCTGAATGCGCGGTGTGCATTGTTTTTTATTTGTGCCTTTTTCTACCATTTAACCCTTTGTGCGGCAGTGGGACACATACGTCCCACTTTTCCGTCTACAGAAAAAAATTTCTCCCGCATCACCCGTTGCAATTAGCGCAACATTAAGTCACTCATACCTTACCTAAGTCATCGTAATCTCGAAAAAAATTCTTTTACCACACTTTCGAAGGGCGGATGTAGTGTTACCATAGCGTTGAATTTCGGTCAATTTTTTATGATCGCTTCTGAATTATCCTCTTTTTGAGATACATAGAACCTACCAATCAAAATGCCGGATAATATCCTCCTTTTCTGGTTTTTGAGAGAGACGATCTTAGCTTCCAGTCGTCACGTGTTTTTTGTAAATTCGCGAAATAACTTGACCAATAAATGCATCGCAAGAATCCCCTTTAAAATTATCCCGCTAATCGCGCAGCGCAATTGCGGATATTAATGCGTGGAAATATTTTTTTTCGATATTATATACCTCTTGAAATGTAGCCACATGTTCAGGGATAACATCAGTACTCGAAAATTTCAACAGCAAAAGCTAGGACAGCCAAATTGGACAAAAAAAGTGGTCGATGCATGCGGTGAAGTAA
The DNA here is from genome assembly GCA_030522465.1 of Rhipicephalus appendiculatus. Lineage (NCBI taxonomy): Eukaryota > Metazoa > Arthropoda > Arachnida > Ixodida > Ixodidae > Rhipicephalus > Rhipicephalus appendiculatus. Next base: position 33,564 of record JALIZH010010438.1, on the reverse strand, counting down.
GCTTTACAGGGACATACCACAGCGCTTTGAAGGCTCAAGAGACGCAACTGCAGGCGGCGTTCTCCTGCTCAAATGAGGTCCGCACAACTTTTCTCTTCACAACTTTAGAAGTGATACTCTGTGCCACTTGCTTCGGCCGTTTCATCCCAAAATTCCCGTTGATGCATCGCGAGATGGTGCCTTCATGAGGCAGTGGGACAGTGTTTTCCCACTTTTTGAAAACACTCATGAGTCAGTGGGATATATATGTCCCACTTTTTTTCAGTAAACTACTGGCTTCATTTTGATGAAATTTGTTTCATACTATTTCTTTCTAGTTTATATCAATAAAGCATAGGCGGTTTTTATATTACCATGTCAAAATTATAGCACGACCGACAAAGGGTTAACAAGTGTTATATGATGCAATGTTGATTTGTTATACGCGCATTTGTATACCTTGCCTTTTTTTGTGCTCGTTAAATCGCACTGTTTAGCGTTCATGTATATGCTAATTTGTTTCATGTTATGCCTGATTTTCTTACTACTTCTGTACCCACCCCTGCAATGTCTCGCAATGAGACGGCAGTATATGTAAATAAATAAATAAATAAATAAATAAATAAATAAATAAATAAATAAATAAATGTAAATTGCTTAATTACTTCTGTTCAATTCAATTAATTCATTCCCTCTTTTGCTTTGTTCATTTCATGCCACTTCTTAAGACCTCTACAGTTTTTTTTTCATTTACATTCTCTGACGCACGGAAAAAACCATCCATCGATACGAAAACCTGATTTCTGTATGTTTTGTTTAATAAATAAAAAAAATTAAGCAGAAACCATAGTAGATGTTCGCCAATATAGTTGGGTTGGCTAATGGTACCAAAGAATATTTTACTTCGTTGAAGAATGGTGCTTTGCCACGAGTACACCTATTGCACCGAGTTGGCATCTTTTTCTACGTATTCCCAGTTGTCACATATTTTATTTTATTCGCTTATGAATCTTCATAGACTTAACTGGCGTGAACGAGGATCGAAGGAGAACAGCAGTTCACAGCAACGGCTGCACACAGTGAGCGTCTCCTCTGTCCAGGAAATAACGCTTATCATCTACATCTGTTGACGTTATCAGTGCCCACCTGTCGGTTCCACTTCAAGTTAATAAACTGGGCTCGGAGGCACACGTTTCTCGCTTGCTCAGAAGGACACACATCACCCTGCATGCCTCCACCATTGCCACCAAAAGGTGCACTATTATCACGGTAGATGTTCCATCGTTATTGTGGAATATGGTAATGGATCATGGACACATCTTTATTAAGGCTTCCTTCCTGCCCGGGTGCTCCACAGCACCGCTTCAACATTAAAAGAGGCAATCTTTTCTCACAACAGCCAAGGCAACTCTGAAGGCGCTTTGATAGTCAAGTTGGCAATAGAGTGCTAAAATGTTTTCAGACGTAATTGCATTGCGTTGTCGCCACTGGACGTGGGCCGCATGTTCACCACTGTCTGGCTATACGCTCCTGCCCTTACTTTCTAAGATAACCTGCATGCCCATGCTGCGCCCAAAGCTTTACTTAGACCGCCTCAATGCACGGCCTTGACACTCCGCTTGAATGAAAAAAGCAAGATTGGATGAATGGCTCGTTTCATTTGTTACACACAACATAATGAAACAACGTCATTGTGCCACAGAATATTTTCGTGGAAACCCTGAAGGGTCCCGTTCACTTCGTGTTGTTCGTCGACAAGCGACGGCTCCTTTGCAACAAGCAAGCATTTGCTTGCCGTAGCTAATGCACGTCATTACGTCAAATGGCTACTGCATATATTTTATCATCTTGCTTCAATTCCACATGAAAGCAGCTTGGATGTTACGCACATCTGCGCAAACACACAGCTATTGCTCACTCAGCAGCACCCAGAAAGATTAATGTTAGCTTAATGAATGAATGACGGTTGTACTAGGCAACGCAAGACGCCGAAGACGTCCGTATACTTCAAGCCCGTTTCGCCTAAAACAAGCAGCCTTACATGTAAGAAGCAGACATAAATTAGCACGTGTCCCACATACAACTTCTCCGAAATGCTTGTCTCATAAGTAGAGCGCCTTTCTGACGATAAAATATCAGGAACATATATTTATACAAAAGCTACATAGAACAATCTTATGAATGTACCAGCGACCGAGCCCGGCGATTCATGAACCCATCACCTCAAACCCGTGCCTGACCAGAAGCCCGCCCGGAGTCTCAAGTGCAAGCTTGTTACGTGCTGTATAAGCACGCTTGACAGGAAGAAGGTCGTTCCTGTTCGAACACCTACTAATTCGAATTGAGATGTTAAATTACTCAGCTACGCTGATGGATCTCTCATCATTCACGTTTATTTCACGCATACGTGACTAGGTTCTCGGTTCCTTCAAGCCCCAGCGGCTTTTCATTGGTGCTTCGGCCGACGACACTTGCCTGGCGATAAAAAAAGAACGTGTTATCGCCTGCGTGAAGGAGGCTCTAGTCGTTGCCACGGCTACGCGATAGCTGCAAGGGCACATCCAAGCCACAGATAAACATTCAAAGACGGTCGCCATATAGAGACACTCGCGCCCCTACTTGCCTGGATACAGCGCAAGGGGCGGTGCCTGTGCAGTCACTTGTAGCCATGCCTCTACAGATTCATTCTCACACTGTGTTTGGATTCTCAGACAGCCTCGACTGGAGTACGCTGCACTTCGTTAAACCCATCGACGACATCAGGGTGTGCAGTGCTTGCAAAGCTGTTGCCAGGAAGACCGCCTTCCTAGCGTGCCGCCATGTTCTATGCGAGCCATGCTACGAACACTGGAAGTCAAGGGGTAGCCAGGTCTGCTTCCTCGATGGCGAGTGGTGTCCAGAAAACGAAGTCCATTGGATGGAGTTTCCGGTGGAGAAGATGATGAAGACTGAGGTACGAGACGCCCAACGCTGGCCAGTCTGTAATCAGCTCTCGTGCAGCCCTTCCACTTTTACCGTAAGATAAAGAAGTAAAGTCGGGAACGTTAACATGGGAAGATCTCCAGCTCGCTACTCTGTAAGCTATAACGCGAAAATGCTGACAGCTGCGGATCAAAACACTTTTCTGAAAACATCACCTTCTCATGTTAGGCTTAGATAAAATCATAAAGGGGAAGCGCTTCTAGTAGTACCTAATTCGAAGCAGTTATAATATAATATAAAATACTAATAATATAATCGTTAGCACATAACGCCTGATGACCACCGTATGATTGTGAGGGACGCCTAAGTGAGGGCTACCAAAATTTCGACCACCTGGGGTTCTTGAACGCGCACGTAAATCTAAGTACAGAAGTCTCAAGCGTTTTTGCCACCCATCGAAAATGCGATGCGAAATGGTATGGGACTGTTTAAAGGGCCCCTCACCAGGTTTGACAATTTTGAGCTGACGAGCGCAATTCATGCATTGAGCGTTCACGATCACGTCTGCCAAATTTTGGAACGCTACGCGCCGCGGAAATGGGTCAAATTTCAAGCTGAACGCTGCTTGCCCTTACTTTCGCGTGCTCGCGCGTAGAGAATGAGGGGATGACGTCCACGGCGGAATGGCCCTACGTAGATGGCAGTGCTGTGACGTCGGTCGCCTACGTAGGCGGCTGTGCACTGACGTCGACAGCAGTAGCACGTGACACTGCGAAAATTATTTGACACGATGTGTGTAGTTTGTGGAATTTGTTGCTTGAATAGGTGAATAAAACTTGAGAGAAATAATGAGACGCACAAGGGGAATGTCTGCGTCTTTTTCATTTTTTTTTTTAGTGAATTGCAGCGATATGCGGGGCTAATGTGCCTCCGTTTCGCATGCGTTCGTGTCCCCGCGGTTAGCGCATTGAGGAGACGCCAGCCCTGGAAACGAAAATGATGTCCTGGCGCGTTCGAGCACTCAATGTGTTCATTTATTCTAGCGCGTCCAAGTAAACGTGAATGCGGCACTGGCTCATGATACCGCCGCTCTCGTGCCAGTGAAAAGTGAAACGAACGCGCACCGAGGCATCCATCCCGCAGAAACAGGCAATAGACCACAAAATAACGCTGGTCAACAAAACAACGCCGCACGCGTGCTCGGGGGCTGGGCCTCTTCGGGCACGTCATGCACACGTGACCTTGCGTGCCATGACGTGTTGCTCTCTCTCGGACGCCGGAGAAGGTAGGGAAGAGATTTGGCTTGCGAAGGCTACGCGGGCCGAGCGGCAAGGGTTTCGAGCTCGCCTCCTCGCATCATGGTTTCGCGCCGCATCAAAATATCGGTTTTCTCAGCGCCTAATGAACCGATTGAAAAAATTCTTGTGGCATAATGCTCCTCATCGGACACACAACAACTGCCAGCGTCTAACTAAAATTTGTTATGGGGCCTGGTGAGGGGCCCTTTAAAGAGAACGACCGCCAACCGTTTCACATCAGCAGTGGAACGGATCAAACAGTGGTTACGTGCTTCGTTTGTTTGTTTGTTTGTTTGTTTGTTTGTTTGTTGAGCGCGCCAATCGTTGCCGAAGAATAACTAGAAAACACACACATGTATTAGAATTTCCCCTGTCGGTACTTTCGTGGATTAACGAAGGGGAGGAGGGCCCAGATATCCCTCAACAACACTGGATGAGCACAGAAGACTAATTCCTCAATGGCCGAAAAGCTGAGCACATCTTGTTTTAAGTGCGGTTAGAGCGCGTGTAGTCCGGACGAAGAAGCATGTGGTGCCAATTTAAGTAAAAATATATTGGTCGGAAATGCGAACAAATGATTGTCATGTTTAAACTATTTCGGCAGGTCTTACACAGTGTGGGAATCAGCTTCATGCGAAGCGGTGAGCGATTAGCAGCCTATGTTACATTTTTCGCTTTGCGCCAAGCGTTACAAGATGAATATTCAGCGTCGTGTAAATGTAGAAGCTGTCAGCACACCGTGGCCTTGCCAGGCCTGTCGACTGGACTGGCGTGTAGGGGGTAGCTCATGGTACGACGTAACCTCGGCCATCAAAGTGAGAGCATAGGTCTAAGTTTTATCACAATTGAGTGCATACTACGGTCCAATTATGCGCATGTGATAAGTAGCCCTCATTGGCGTATTTGAGCAACGCTTGGCTGGAGCTTCCGCTCTGAATATTCATTACATTCTTATAAAAACGGATAGCCAACACCGCATGCAATCACAATTGACGTTGGCCCGAGGTGACGCTACAACAGGGTCTTTTCCTTAACAAGTTCGAAGAACTGGCGTGGCTCTGTGGTAGAATACTTGACTGCCGTAAAGAATGTCGGGGTCCAAACCAGGACCGAATTGTAATTTTAAATGTGAAGCATTTCTTAGCGAACTTCGGCGACTTTGAACGTATCTATCTATCTATCTATCTATCTATCTATCTATCTATCTATCTATCTATCTATCTATCTATCTATCTATCTATCTATCTATCTATCTATCTATCTATCTATCTATCTATCTCCGGAATTTCCGGATCGTCCGGAAATTAACACATGGACACAATTAAGGAAAAACAGAAATATGTAATGAACCATTATGTTTCAAAAAATGAATAAAAAATTAAAAACTTTAAAGTTTAATTCGGTTAGGCTCACGTAGTTAATCGCATAAGAAATCGTAAACGTTCCTAAGGTAAGTTCTAGTACGGAAGTACTAAAGAAAAGAACCTCTGGAAGTGAATAACCTAAGCACACCTTTCCGAAGGGTTCTTCTAGTAATATTTTTTCTTTACTTTGCAAATATTTTGCTTCTTTAAATAAATGGCACATTGACTCAGTAACATTGCAATAGAGGACGTAGAGGTGTCTGCGCCAGACCAGACATGGGAAGGTAAAATTTCAGAGGAGGAACTCTCGGCTTTGCCCATTTATGCGTCTTTTCCATCTCTTATGACAGGTCAGCTGCTGGAACAGGGAGAACGGTTGTGATACCATCATTGATGTTTCAAGCATAGCAGAGCACTTCCACAGAGACTGCGCTTACCACTCCACGAGCTGCTCAGTGTGTTCGTCGACGGTGCTTAGGAAAGACATCATCGCACACCTCGAATCACAATGCGTGAACTATGTCTTGAGGATAAGGTTGACAACGTCACGAAGCGAGGAGGAGTTGAAGGATCTGAATGACATTCGGGAAGGTGTCCGTGGCATAGAAATGGCAGTTCGAAGCGCATCCCGCAAGGATGGTTTGCTGGTGACAAGTCTTCAAGAAGTTACAGAAAAGGGCGTAGACAATGTGGATCACCTTTCGGGGATAGCAGCTGAAGCGTCGTGGGTGTCGCAGGCGATGAGGAAGACGTTCAGTGAGATCGAACGAAGCAGCGAAGGACGCGTGAATGCAATTGTAGATACGAAGACATGCAAAGACAGTTTGTGCGCGGAGTTGGACGAAATCAAGAGGGCCGCCGATCAGTTGCGTTCTTGCGAAACTGCAGAACAACAGGAAATGAGGGAGCACGAGGAATGCGCAAACAAATTGCAAGCGCTGAATGCGGAAATGCAAAGCGTGTCAAGAATGCTGGAAGAATCAATGTATAAGCTCCTCCCTGAAGCAGATGTAGCCGAAAGTGTGACCGTGCATGGTTTGTCTGAGGTTCTAAGTAGCCACGCCTTTTCTCAGTGGTTGAGTGGTATTAAACTCGATTCATTCCCACTGGCGACGACCACCCGTGTTTTTGAGAATGAAATGAAGGTTCCCGTCAAAATTGTGTGGTGCGTACATGAGTGGCCGATGCTCAAAGACGAGATTAAAGCGAACAGTCTTCTGTCAGCTGAAACGTGCATCCATTTTGGTTGTAGATACTCTTTGTTCCTATCTCTACGGAATGATCACCTTGACAACCAACAGTGCCGCATTCTGGTGAATGTGCGTGGAAAAAATTGCACCCCACCCAAAAGTGTGACATTGTTGTTCATGAAAAGAAAGAAATGTGTCGCGGAGTACGACATAAATCTCGAACACCATCTACAAGTGGTCACAGAATGCATATTTCTCTCGGACACTTTAACCGTAAATGATCTTCAGGGAGGAGAAATGATACAGGGCGACAGGCTTGACATGTGCTTCACATTTTTGTATTAAATCTATAGAGCTAGCATGGCATCTACTGTGCATATGCATGTCTTTCACTCACAAAACTACCAAGCCCTATGTAACCGAAGGCAGCATAGCGAAATTAAACAACAGATGAAGCTAATCTTCGATGACACATATATCAAAGCTTTGTACTTGGAGCTCGTTTGTAATGCATGTACCCATGCACTATATGTTTTGGGACAACGCGCTTTGTTACGAGTGAAATGCGATACGGTTGCCTGATTGCTTGCAATGAATGCTCTTCGCATTTGTGTACATAAACTGGCGTGTTAATTTATTATGTCTCGCTGAAATGATACCTTTCTAGATTTGGCTCTGCCCACACGAGTGCGTGTATTAAGACCTCTGCCATTAATTTTATCATTTACATTCTCTTACCCTAACAACGGCATGTTCATTCATACTCAAACCGACATCTGTAACTCTGTCGTATGTATTAATAAACATTTATGCAGAATAAGTTCTTCCCTGAAGTAGTGTAGTGAGCAAACACCATGATCGCCTAACACGCGAACTTGTTGAAGCGTATCAGATTGCGCAGTTGGTTGACAGCTGTGTCAGCACCCCTTCAATCGCGCTATGGCCCAGGGAACTGGATTATCTACGTAAGCGGTTTTCGTGATCTGTCTTAGTTGTGCTGTAGGTGGCCTATCTGTGCTATGTCCTGTCACGCGGTACTGTGAGAGTGGTTATCTTCTGTATATATAGGCGGTGCATTGTTTTCACAATAAAACACTGTTGAGAGTCAGCGCTGCGTGCGTTCCCTTTCTGTGTCCTGTGTTTTTCGCGCTGTTTTCTAAGCAGGGTTGCCACGTTGAAAACACGATATAGCCAGAAAATTAGAAAATTAGCCAAAAAGTAACCAACTTGAGCCAACGACAGTGAACGTAGCCAAAAGTAGCCATACGTGTTTTGAAACAACTTAGTCGCTTATTCTTTTATTTAAATGGCTAAATGCCTTTCAGCGGAAACATGAATAAGTAGTGCACAAACCCTCCAAAATCAGAATTGCTTAGATTGAAGCATATGTTGTTGATTTTAGCAATCATTTCACGCAAGCTAAGCTACTTGCACTGTTGCAAAAATGACACTCTCTTCACGCATCTTGCATGACTTTTCTGAAGGGGACTACATAACGAGGACAGAAATAAAGGCATGAGCGTGCCCACCACTGTTCTAGGACTGAAGCATAAGCGGTAGTCACTTTCACAATAATTTCTTGTTCGATGACAAAGTCAGAGCAGTTAATATTCCAAAGTCGCCGTCCGTAGCTAAGACTAATAAATAAGAAGCAGTTCGTTAGATATCAGATTTCTAATGTCGATGACTGCAGATCGCCCAAGATGCGGAGTGCTTCCAATCGTCCTGTTCTGTTTTAATTACAGCTGAAACTCGATTTAACGAAGTGATCACCACGTCCGGATTATTTCCTTAAATTGGGGAGTTCGTAACTGTGAGAGTTCCCGGTCTTTCAAAATCTGAAAATGCAAAGCATTGATACACAAAAACTACCACGACATCGTTTTTGCCGCTAGCCCACGCCTGCTAGTTGAAACATCCGCGAGCGTGGCCTGGACATGGCGCCCAGGGGCGTAGCCAGAAATTTTTTTCAGGGGGGGCACCGCCTTGATTTCGGGAGGGGCACCTCCGAAATGGTCATTTTTCGCTCTGTATGCCATGGCGAAAAAAATTTCGGGGGGGGGGGGGGGCACGTGCCCGGTGTGCCACCCCCGGCTACGCCACTGATGGCGCCTCCCATGTCGTGGAGACATGTGGGGCACCATGTCCGTGAGATGCAAACCGGGTATATGGTCACACGCTATGAACGGCTAACTATACGTGAAAGCGGGGAAAATGAAAACACTAAATGTGCGAGAAGACCTAGCAAGAAAGTTGTGAGGACGTGATCAGTGCTATCTATCACCTAAACGAGGGGTCGTCAAACTTTTGAGGTGGAAGGCTGAGCTGCATGAAGCCGACATGGTGGGGACCCGGATGGCAAATTTGGGGGAGGCGGGGGGAGAAGCTTTCCAGGCAAAAACAAGAAACTCGTCGAATTGTCAAAAAATGTACAAAACTGCACTAGAAAACGTGTTTATTTCTACCCAAATAGAAATCATGTTTGTTGAATACCAGAAGAGCGTCTTCACAATCGAGATCAAAATTTTACAGTGGAGATAGGAAGGGACAAGGGGGATGGGGGGGGGGGGGGGGGTTCTGATGTCGTCTGGGGGGCCGCAGTTTGGCGATCCCTGAGCTAAACCATCGAATAACGAAAACAACCGCCACCACCTCTAGCACCATACGGCGTGTAAGAGCGTTTGCCCACTGACGAGTCCATTGTTTCATGCATGGGTCTATCGTGCAGCCTCGTGAAAAGAAAAAAGTCACAGTTTCACCACAAGGGTGAAGCAGTGAATGCGATAGCAACAAATTCTAATGTTATTCGAAGTGAGGCTGCCAACTAACCCTTTTGGATCCGATCTCACGCAACTCTACGAAATGCTGGTTTAAGAGCATACGGCCGCTCCAGGGACACTGTTCGCACAATGTCCTCGTGTTGAGAGCGGAGCACGTAGGAGCCAGCCGCCCGCTGTCGGCTGCTGAGATTGCGAGATAACGCGTGCGCCAGCGACGACCGCGCTAGTAAAACCAAAGGTCGCAGTGGCTGCATGAGGGACACCCCCCCCCCCCCTCGCGTCTTTCCGCGCTTGTTAAAGACGCGCGGGGCGTTTCCTCTCCTTGAGCATTCCCCGGCTCGTCGAACAGGCGGGGGGGGGATCCTATTGCATACGCCTCGGAGCGACGGAGGTGGGCCGGCTCGTTTGATCTCCGCTTCAGCGGCGTTTGTCGCCACCGCTTCCGCACTGTTACCCGCGGGTATTTTTTCTTCGTGGCTTTTACTTATATATATATATATATATATATATATATATATATATATATATATATATATATATATATATATATATATATATATATACGGGACATGACGGCAAAAATCAGCCGAGAGTGTCCATATAATTGCTATCGCAATAATAGAACTATTTCTTGGCGTGAACGCATCTGCTGCAAGGAATCTGGCCAGTTTACATAGCGTCGCACATGGTGTATGAAACGGAGTGTGGGTAGTTTCCATTTTCTACCCTAGATGGCCCTGTACTGCCAGTGACGTTGCATGCGCAGCGCTTATTGGCTCAGGACGGCACTTCGGGAAGACCCGTGTTGTCCGGCACCAGTATAAAAGCCTCATCGGCCCCTTCCCTCTAACAGTCTTCGAGACGCAAAACTCGGCGCATCTCTTCCACTCCTGCCCCACCCTCTCCATCCACGGCGAAGTGCTCGCGCGTGCCTACAGGCAGCTGGGACTATCGTCTGCTACAGTGAACGACATTCTACACCCGGTAGGATCGGCTCATCGCGTGCGTTCTGCCCTGCGCGCAGTCCTCAACTACGTCGAGCACGGACAACTAGCCGACCGCCTTTAAACCGTGCACGCTGACCAAGACTGGCGCTGACGGCAAGGAACTTCTCCTTTCTGTGCTGCCGGTCCCCTGTCTACATTCCCCAAGCCCCCCTACTCCACTATCTCTCTTACTCTATATTTTTCCCCATTTCCCCCCTAGTGTCGCGGTTGTGGTGCTGTGGCTAAAATGCGCTATCTGTGATTGCGTTAACATAACGCAGAATCTATTGGAATCGTACTGTCAACATTCACCTATGTACAAAAGTGACAAGGCACATCTTATTCCCTGTAGAAGGCATCCATGTTTGCGCATACCAACAACGACACGATTGAAATATAGACATTTTTGTTTAATAATTACCCGGAAATGCCAACCTGGTTCCTCACCTGGCTTGCTTCTCCACGTGTCGGTGATACACAGTGGTATATATAATGATCACACACACACACACAAATACCACGCACCATCCCGCACTCACATTAGCACAAAAGACCTTCACAGTTTTGTTAGGGTCTGTAGCCCTCAAAAACACCATCCCCGCTTTTGCATTGCGCATCGCTCAGGCGCGCCTTTGACATTCTAGGCAGCGCTTCATATCAGGGAAAAGACAAACAGTCCCATGTGCCCGCGCTGCTCCCTGATAAGAAGCTGTGATAACAAGCTCAAGTTCAAACCATTTTAGGTAGAGCTATTCCCGTTGCCCCGACTCTTTCGTTCACTTTGAACGTTCGGCTCCGAATACACTGCCAGAAAGAAAAAAAAAACAGAGATAAGTGCTGTTCGCTCGAGCAAACAGAACTCGCAAGCGATAAGAAAGTGATTGCCGCAGCTGTGCGAAACAGGCAATACTCCTCTAGGCAATATCGTTTGGCGGACGCTGGAAGGGCTGCGAAGTCGTTGGGTGCGAGTTATTCTCTGCCATCCTGCCGCACGAGATGGGCACGTACACGTTGTTCGGGTTTTCGGAGGACGTAGACAGGAGACCGTGGCACTTCGTGCAACCGATAGACGACGTCAGGGTGTGCAGCGCGTGTCGTCTAGTGCCGAGGAAAAGCGGGTTCCTGCCCTGCCGCCATGTCTTGTGCGAGCCGTGCTACGACCAGTGCAGGAAGAGAGGCCACGTCTGCGTCATGGACGGCGAGGCGTGTCCGGAGGCCCTCGTCGACTGGAGAGAGTTTCCTGACGCGAAGCTACTTGGCAGAGAGGTACGCCGATCACTATAAAAAAATTTAGAACTTGGAAGCATGAAAGCAGCACTGCTCACATAAAATATTGCCTTATGGTCGCCCTGCGGCTGCGATTAGTGACAGCAAGTACTTATCATCATCATTCTGCAACAGTAGTCTAGTCCTAGCAATAGCACTCGTTCTTGTCGCGTTCGCTACTGCTGTTCTCGACACCATAGCTGCTGAAGTGTTATTGTAGTTGATGACGAAATTATTGTTATTATCATTGTTTTTATTCTAGTAGTTGTAGTGGTAGTAGCCGTAGTTGCAGTAGTAGCGGTAGCAGTATGAGCAGCAGCAGTATTAGTAGAAGTAGTACTAGTAGTAGTAGTAGTCGTAGTAGTAGTAGTAGTAGTAGTAGTAGTAGTAGTAGATGGCGTTGTTTTCGTTGTTATCGTCGGGGCTGCTGTTGTTAAAGCAGTAGCAGTAATAGTTCTAGTACCATATGTGGTAGTAGTAATAGTTCTAGTAGTTGCCTTTCTTCATCATCAAGAGAAAGAGAGAGGTTTGTTTACAGAAAGGCAGAGAGGTCGGCCTGAGCGACAGAATGCTCTAGCCTGCTACTTCACACCGAGGGAGGGGAAAGGGAAGGGAAAAGAGTAGTGAATGACGATGGTAAGGTAGAGACATGAGTATGTACAGTCCCGTCAAGTTTGCGCAGTGCTACAGCCATGCATCCAGTCCAGTGGCTTGCAGAAAAGCTGTGACCGCTCTTACGGCCACCGTTGCACTGTTGGCATCAGGCCAAGGGCCCAGCACAACCTCATCAGTTAGTGGCCTATTATGCAATCCCTCAGTAGAGGAAATCAATTGCTGACGTTCCCGTGCGTATGCTGGGCAGGTACAGAATACGTGCTCTAGTGTTTCTCGCACTTCACAGTGATCACAATTAGGACCGGTGTCTCAGCGTTAGAACTATGCCTGCTGTCGCTGCGACACGTGCTGTAACACTGTTTGCTATCTTCGTTACAGCCATAGTATTTGTACATGTTATCATTGTTGTTCATCTTTTCATCCCATGGTCCGCATATTATATAAGCTATTAGCCAATATCACCACAGGTGAACCCCTTTCAACGACACACGTCGCCTTTCATGTGACCTGAAGTGGCTTCGTCCGCGTGAGCACCTTATCACCACTGACAGACTTCCTCCTACAGAGAGCAAAACACTTGAGCATTAGTCATTTCCCGATAAGCGGAGGCGTGTATTGAATGCCCTGCTTGACACATATGCGGGCTGTAATAAGCGTCATATGAGTCAGAGTACTTAATCTACCTGGTTTTAGACAGCTATCTCTTGATTCTGGCATCCAGAGTGAATTTTGAAATCGTGCTACGGCAAGATATCCTGATGAGCAGTTACACACCCGAGTGATTGGTGGAAATTTTAATCGATTTAACCCCATTTTTTATCATGCAGTCGCCTCCCCTTCCTCAGGAAAAACACTTTCAAAGAAGCATTTAGTAGAATTGCTTTGGATTTCACTATTTCAAATATTTTGTCCACGGACACGTCCTCGTCAGGCCACTGTCACAAGCATGTTGTGGAATAAATGTTCTCTCAACAGGTCTGAAATTACCCTATCCAGGTAGATTACCTGGGCTTATACAACTCCTGTGCCAGAGTTATATTTTTCATGTTTGATGTCTATTCGGCATTTATTGCTTCACGCATGTCTCATATGAAGCGACAAAAGGCGATAGGTTTAGGCCTTCGCGTTTTTCTGTAAAAAGAGCCTAAGCATCTCAATCATAAAATATTTGAACAGTTGGTACAGCTAATTGGACTCTATAGCTTCTATTCTATAACTGCGGCATCAAAAGCCAGTCATCTGAGATATTACAACAGCACAAATGGTGCTTGCCGAATCGCCGTTACAACAGAAGGGGCGATTCTTAGAGGAGAGAGGGGGAGAGGACGTGCATGCGCTGTGGGACGCCGGAGCCGCTCCGTAGAGTAGAGGATTCCTAGAGGAGAGAGGGGGGAGTGGACGCGCATGCGCTGTGGGGCGCGGGCGCCGCTCCCTAGAGTAGATGATTCCTAGAGTTGAGAAAGGGGGTGAGCGTAGGAGAGGATAGGGGAGGGCACGCGCATGCGTTGTGGGGGGGTGTGGGACGCGGGGGGCCGCTCCGTAGAGTAGAGCATTCCTAGAGGAGAGAAAGGGGGTGTGCGTAGGAGAAAGAGGGGGGAGGGAACGCGCTGTGGTGGTGTGGGACGCGGGAAGGAGGGACGGACTAAGCCCCCCTCCAAACACATGCAAGCAAGGATCAAGGAATGGGGTCAACCTGGGCGACAGACACCACCTGCCTAGCCATTGCTCAGCAGCCTCTCTGTGCTCTCGGCCATGACTCCGGTGACTGTAGTAGTGGTTGACGGCCTTCATATTACTACAGTGTTCTGGTTCGCATAATGGGTGCTTCCCTACTTCATGAAAGTGGCCGGACGCGGGACGCGGGAGGGACGGACAGAGCCCCGAGCATAAGATGCTTCGCATCTAAAACATGTGGTGAAATCGTTCGAAAAACGTTCATTTTGCTGCATCATCATCATCATCATCATTATCATCATCACCAGCTTGACTGCACCCATGTTTCGCCAATCAACCCGGTCATGTACTTGCTGCTGCCACGTTGTCCCGCAGACTTCTTAATCTCATATGCTCACTTGACTTTCTCTCTCCCCCCGGTCACGCGCTTGCCTTCTCCTGGAATCCAGTCAATTACTCTTAACGACCAGTGGTTATACTGCCTACGTGCTATACGCCCTGCCCATGCCCATTTCTTGATCTTTATTTTGACTAAAATGTCCCTAACACCCGTTAATTCCCTGACCAACTCTGCACACTTCTTGTCTCTTAAGGTTACACCTCTTACTTTCCTTTCCGCAGCTCGCTAAGTCGCCTTCAATTTAAGTTAATTGAACCTTCTTCGTAAGCCTCTATTTTGCTCAGACCGCAGTGATTTGCGTAATTGGAATTCTTTTATGCGTTCCGTTGTTACAACACCAGTCCTTCAGCAAATAAACAGAAGTTTGTCAACCCAGAGTGTTTCGAGCTAAATGCGTGCCCCATGCACTACAGCACACACTGTCACCTCCTTCTACATCTCGAATTCAACTATATTATAAATTGCGACGTCACGTGTACCGCAAGTTTTTTGTTTTGTCTAACTAAGGTTATGTGTTTTTTTTTAATACTGCAGGTGACATGTTGGAACAAGGAGTACGGCTGCGAAGCCATCACTACGGTTTCCAGCTTATCCAACCACTTTTACGAAAAGTGCTCCCATCATCCATCGCGCTGCCCCAAGTGTTCGGCGACGGTTCTACACGTACACATGATCGACCACATGGAGTCGCATTGTTCGGCCCACGTCCTGAGCCGGAAGTCATCCTCGACGCCAAGTTCTGCAGCCTTGCAAGATGAAATGCGGGGCGTCCAAAGGCTGCTCGGCGACATCAAGCAGCACCTGGAAAAAGCCGCCACTGAGAAGGAACAGCTGAGTTCGAAAATCACCGAGGTCTCCCAACAGCGCCAAGACGTCCAAGAACAAATTGGGGAAGCCGTCAGAGAAGTGAAGGAACGAATCGAACAGACGCTCAGAGTCATCGAAGAGAACGCCAAGAAGGAGGAAGAGGTTCGACGGGAGTTCGACGAGCTCAAGTCGACCTTGGAACAACGGGTGGCCGACGTGAAAGCGACCTTAGAAGCTTCCATCCGGGCTCATAAATCGCAGGCCGAGGCTAGAAGCAAGTCGCACAGTGTCGTGACGCAAACTGTGAGTGTGTTGCACCAAGAGGTGCAGCGTATGAAGGCGGCCGTGGAAGACATCCAGCACGAGCTGTGTCCCGAAGGCGAGCCTTCCAACAACGCGTAGGAGATCCGTTAATACCCTAGGTCGTCCCGGCACTCTCGCCTAAAATGGCGGAAAACTCAAATCGCAAATCGACCCAAGCACTCCTGAATAGTCCCAGGGCTCATGGACTCCACATTTTTGCACTAACAATTTTTCGTGTGTGCGTTTGCTAAGACGATTTTCCTTATAACAGGAACGCGCGCATGTGATAAAATTCTAGACATTTGTCTAATCAATACATTTAGTCCCCAGGCATAAGCTGCAGTAGAGTTCTTTCCTTTCATCGGTGCCGTGCACCACATCAAGCTTACCCGGTTTTTTGTCCATGTTCGTCAGCGTCACTTGTATGTCGAAATAAACTACGTTTGATTGATTTGACTTTGTTTGATATATATTGATGTGCGTTTCAATAAATTGTCAGCATTTTACTTGCATGTAGTTCCATCCGCGGTCGTACAGACAACTGTTAACAGTGCACGTTTTTCCAGTGGATTGCTTTTGAAACTGTCTTCACGTTCAGGGACCTGGAATTTTACATATTCTATCGCCTCAGCCTTCCGACGCGAACTTCCCTGCCTTTATTTTCCCTGTGACTGTTCGAGTGGAGACAGTGTCAATACGTTTCGTGTACAGTGCTGGAAAAAAACAACTCGCATTTCTCACCAGCTATTACACGACAAATAAAACAGGTGTGTGGAACTAGACACGGTGACGTGGACTTTTTTGTGGCGGCCAGTAAAAATCAGCCGCTCTCTTCGGACACTCTCTACGAAGAGTGCTTCCATTTTCGTACATTACGTAGTCTTGCATTCTACGCACACAAGTAATAAAAGAAGAAAACAACTCTACAATAACTAATTTCAATTGTCCAAAGCACCGAAAACCAGTTGCACTGGTTGGTAAACTTGTTGATTAAACGAATTATCTGTAGCCATAGTGTGCAGCATTAAGATAAAAGTGCTCCCATGGTGAGGCACTGCGCTGATAAAATATGAAAAGCTGTTCAATGAACATTTGGACCAATCTAACTAATTTCAGTTAAAACATTTTATTTTCTTTAATTGATGAGAAATTATCCATTATTTCGAACCAAGTAAAACAATTATGCTGCCGACTTGTCTTTTTTTTTAATTCGTGCTTGTGCTCCATTTTTTTTTAACTGTTTTGGCAAATGTTGATATTATATGATTAATATTTTATCCTTTTTTTCGGTAAGCGTCCCTTTGTCTTTGTGTAGACTGAATAGTTTGTTCTGTAGTGCCTTTACTGCTCCCCACTCATCTCTTAATGTCTCTGCTCAGCGCCTTTCAAGGTTGAAACATGAAACGACGTGAAAAATTCTCATCGTTTTAAATGCGAAAAGGAAATAGGCATTGAACTGTCACTAGCTTCGAGGAAACCATTACCCTCTCGATAGCCTTTTTTAGCAGTTACGATAATCAACCATCGAAATGAATAAGACAAATTGATTAATAGTTCTCGGAAATTATCGCTGTAATGTATGCCGAAAATGTCAATTTCACTATTGTATCCATCGTCACATGTTGTGCGCCTCAAACGGGTATCGTCTCTTGGGTGCCCTGGCGGCGGGCTCCAGCACTACCGGCGCAGAGGCGATCGGCACGGCGTGCTGCGGCCAAGCCAAGAGATACTGGCCCGACGCTTCCGGTGGCTGTCGCGGGAGGGCGCCTCAGTTTCCTTCCCGGTCCCAAGTGCCTCCACACCAGCACGGGCAGGGCACCGACGGCCATGAAGGCAATGGCTCCGCCGCAGAGCAGCAGCACAGTCTCGCGTGCAGGAGGTTCTTCTTCAGAGAAGGACAGCATAGCAGCACTTCCCTCCCTTTGCAAAAAGAGATCGCGCGCGGCCTTGCTATTGTGTTCAAGTGTATTGAGCTTGTGTACGCTTCATTTTGCTTGATTTAACTTAAAGGGGCGCTAAAGTGAAACCACAAATAGGTTTAGATAAATTGTATTATGAGAACTCTAATGCGTTAATTTTATCATCATGGGTTTTTCAATACAGGATAAAATCAAGGTCAGTGTATCGTTTTTATGTTTTGCGCCGAAATTACAGAGCCTGACGTCAAGGATTTCAAAGCGTACTTTTCGTGTTTTGGCGACATTGACTCGGCGAAATTTCCTGAAACTTGGTACGTTATGTATATGGCCCCTCAGAAGGCAATTTACTTTATGTTTACTGGTTAGGAACAAAGTGGGACTCAGTAGATACCGTTACAACGTATGACGTCAAGACGTTCGACGCAAGAACTTCAGGTGGTGTGCTCACCCGCATTTTCTTTTTTCGCGCTTGCTCGCATACCAAGCGTCATCTCACGACAAGCGTATTGATTTTGGAATTGTGAAGGAGTGAGTTACTAATATGAAAAAAATTGTCTTTTTTTTTTTGCTATTCAGCATCCCTTTAAGTAAAGACCAATCTATACGAAGTCTAGCTTTGGTAAACTATTGGCCAATGCATATCATTCAAGCCATCTCAGCAGGGCTTTATTGCTGCCTCTTTTAATGATGTTTACGCTAAAAATTGTTAAATTGTTCCAAAACAATGAAGGTACCGCGGCTGTACGGCCGTAGAGATCAATATGCTGCATGCTACTCGGCGTTCTGTCTTTTACTTATTTGTGATGTGCTGCAGGGACAGAATTCACTTTTCTTTCGGTAACAAAACTGCCTATTCTTGCCCGGTTTTCTCGGGACGAACTAATTGGTAATTCAAATACAAACTTTTTCGCGGAGATTGCTTCATATCTCAACCACTGTTGGTTCACATCACAACCTTTACATCGCAACAATGCTAGTCATGATTTTTTATGCCTGTGCTGTTCTAATTTTGATTAGTTTATTATCATGGACTCGAACACAGCCTATACGTTCATATAATCCCAGTAGAAAGGCATTGTGGTTCATTATACAGAATCGACATCACTGAACTGTGAATGTGGGTCAGCTAAATGACAGAGTTTACTAGCGAAATAATTTTGAACAATTGTCATTTTCTTCACATATGTTCATGGAGATGCTGAGATGTGCGCATAGCTCAGTCGCTTCAAAAAGAAACGACGCGCTTTGAGTAGTCATAAAATATATGCTCGCCAGATGTCTTGTCAAGTGGACAAACCAAGACCACTACGCTTTTCTTGAACTTCGAAAGGTTGCAGGAAAAAACCGTCGATGATGATGACTTAGTGTGACAAGCACCTGGAATACCCACCTGCATGAAACAGATTCGTTGCCCTCGTGGCAAACGCAATGCGTAGTCCACGCAGCGCGCCCCCTGTACGGGACAAGCGAGGCCATGGTGGCACTC
Organism: Rhipicephalus appendiculatus; assembly: GCA_030522465.1. NCBI lineage: Eukaryota > Metazoa > Arthropoda > Arachnida > Ixodida > Ixodidae > Rhipicephalus > Rhipicephalus appendiculatus. Next base: position 14,575 of record JALIZH010010438.1, on the reverse strand, counting down.
GATGGGTGAGCAAGTCTCGTATCCGCCAATAGCGCGGTAAACGTATCCGGGACTGCAGACGCACCTGCATCACGCGTTAGCTTAAGTTGCACTGGCCCCACTGGGAGGCATTGATGGAGCGAGGTCATTCTAGAGTAAGTATTTATACCTCAGATGTTGATGAGAGCCAGAAGCGCGCAGAATATTGGTATGAAGAAAGCATGGATGACATTTGTAAGTGAAGAGCTGTTACAGGCCTACATTACAGTACGTTACAAAAACAGAAGCACGTGCGAAGTAAAAAAGAAAAGTCGCATGGACCCTTATACAGTCGCCTAAGATGACTCGAAGGCAAAAGAAGGCTTTTTTATGTAAGTCGGTTGTATCGATCCTTTCTCCAGCCCCCCACTAAAGCTTTCTGCACCTAAACTTGTTTTGCACTCCCTCCGGCATAGGGGGCATTGCAAGGTTCGTTTACTTCACGTGGCTTCGCGCTGCTTCCGTGATCTGCCCACCTTTGAGCCAAGCGAAGATGTCGTGTGATGACGTCATCATTTGACGTCACGTCATCACGTCATCGTTACCTCATGATGAGGGCCTCTAACTATGGCGATGTGGGACGACACGGTAACGTCCATGATGAGTCCATGACGTGGCTTCATCGTTCGGACAACGCCACGTGGGCTTTTGGCGACACCTTACGGGACCTATGACAGACTTTGCCAGGACTCTACGCTCTCGCAAGGTCTCGCGAAGTCTCGTGCAAGTCTTGCAAATGGTAGCGCCAACGTAGCCGCTTAAGTCTTACGTTTTGAAAAAGGAGTGATGGTTTGGCTCTGCACAGCGACATGTATTCAGCTAAAGCACATTCGAGACGAGAGCCGCAGACAACGCCAGACGTGGTTGGAATCTCGCGCAACATTAAAGGGTGCCTAAATAGAGGAGGAACTTTAAGCCCGACTGGCGGAAGCAAGCACATACAAGCGCTGCAGAGCCAATGAACGCCTGGTTAAGAGCATCGGCCACGATCGATTCCCCGCCGAGTCTAGCTGAAGCCTAGTGCTTTAACTTTATTATTAAAAACCCACAGTCGGGCCGCTATATAGTAAACTGGCATGCATTCGCATATAGAAAAGAAACTTACCCCAGTTTCATTCCAGTGTGAAATCTGCAGAAACAGCAGAGCTGCGGTTCTCCGGTGTTCCTCTTGTGATCTTCTGTGATGTTTGTAGTTTCGTGCAGGTGTCTGCGACTACATTATTTGTAGAGTAGAAATGTACGGGAAAGGACCTGTGGCAGCCCCTGCCACACCCGCCCCTGCTACAGTGACTTTAGTCCGTATTCACGCTTGAGCCGCGTTCCGCGTTTAATTGTGCGGTTAACGCTTCATCCGCTACAAAGGCAGCTATAACGCCATCTAGAGGCGTATCTGAGAACCAGTGCGGACACACATCTGTATTTAGACCCAGCCCGAGAACAACTCCCCCGAATGGGCTAATGTAGCGAACTGTAAAACACTCACATGGCTCCACCATCGCATTGGCTATTGAGCACTGACGAGCAACCCAGACTGCAGCTGCCGAAGTACTCTCGATCGCAGTCTCCCTCGATGACTCGGTAACCCGGTAGGCAGACGCATCGACCTGGTAGGAAAGCGGGAGCATCAGTATTGCTGAACAATACTCACTATCCACAGACGTATGCCCATAAACCTGCGTAATGTTAGGGCAACCGTTTCATTACAGTCCTACTCCTGCGGTTAATATTTTGTTTAGATGTCCCGTCACACATGTAAGTATGTATATATGGGTCATTATTTTACTTTAGAATAGCTCGCGGGAGCGAATCCCTGCGCGGCGGCCGTAATTTCGATAGAAGCGGAAATGCTCGAGGCCCGGGCATTTAGATTTAGGTGCACGTTAAAGAACACCAGGAGGTCGAAATTTGCGCAGCCCTCCACTACGGCGTATCTCATAATCAAATCGTGGTTTTGAGATGTTAAACCCCATCAATTATTATTGCTTTACAATAGCTGTAGTGCCGTGTCGATCACTCAAAATAAAGTGTTTGTTATATATGTATGCCGTCGTGACGGTTCGGCCAATTTGTCTCATTGCACAGTGTCCAGAAACATATGGAGCGTCTGCTTTCGTCGCTGCCAACAAAGCCTGCATCACGGAACATAACTGCAGTATGTGTGTTCGTTTCTCTAGTTATTAAATTCATTTACCCTTCCATGAAACGTGTGAAAGTAAGCCTTCACCTGGCTATTTTAGAATCTAAAATAGACCACTCAAGCAACAACAGGTCAAGCGATAACAATGTTATGATGCAATCTATCTCTACGCACATAGGTTAGTCACAAAGAAGGCAAGTACAGGATGACAGTTGATGTCGCATCCCCGCAGCCAATGTCTAGTGATTTCAAACAGCCACTATTTCATCAATAAGACAAACGTCTTACTGAACAATATAACTGAACATAACTGAGGTTCTGCATATAATTGAAGGGAAGTGCGCAGCCTATACGTTGCGCCCCTCGCTGCAGTTATATGCAGAACTTCCGAATATTGCACGTTAGCATAACGGAAAGCATGACGAACGATTAGTACTAAACCCGTTCGACCATTATCAGCGAGCAAAGCACGAAGGACGCTGTCGGCATGTTTCTTGTTATCACGTAGTTGGCATCTGAAGGTAAAGCCATCACAGCAAGTCCTCGAGATCGTCGTAAGAAGACTGAACTTACCAATCCCTGCTGACCGCTTCTATTATTCCCATTGGCATGCTGCAGTGATATGCTCAGTGCGTACCCTTGACACCCGTAAGGCAGGGTTGCCGGTTTGTGGCTACTCTGCGCCAAATTGGCTACATTTGGACCCCTGTTGGTGACGAAAATTTCCAGTTGGCGCGCGCCATGGCTCTTTTTTTAAACTTGTGGTTTTACTTATTCAAAATGGTTTTATTTATTCATCAGTAGTAGAGACTGTTGATAATACCGGTTCTGTTCTATTTGGCTAGAAATTGGGCGATAATATCCAATGACATGGCTACTTTGGCTACTTTTGGCGTGAGTTCTGGCGCCTTTTCATGTCCACCCAATGGCAACCCTGCCCATAAGAAAGTGCCAGGTATAACTTATATGCGTACCGGAAGAGCACTCGGTGTTCTTCCAGATGCAGTCCGGCGTCGGCCGAAGCACTCCGCCTGTACACACCGTCCGTTCTCCACCATGTAACCCGGCCGGCAAAAGCAGCGCCCGGAGACGCAAGTCTCGTTCACCAAACAGCGAAAGTGCTCGCCGCACCGGTTCGGTACGCAGGCTCCTGGGACGATAGGCCGCGTTGTGTATGCTACCGTTAATGAGAGTTTCGAGAACGCGTTTTTTCGAGACCGCGCAAAACGCGGTCTCGAAACTCTCGGTAAGCAAGCTTACATTTCGTTGGAACGAAACATCGATTAGTGCGAACGCCGCGTAATGCTTTTCGATAAATTCGACGCTCAGCAACACCACCTCCGCCCCACCCTCGTAGACAGGAATGATAAAAAGCTTTAAAAGCACTTGAAATTCAGAAGACGGTGATACAGCTGATACTGAGGTAGTGATAGCGGTGGTTAGAAATCTCTCGGAGCACGACAGATCTTAAAGGCATGCTATTTTATAGCATTCACTCTATAGCCTAAACAACCTGCGCAACTGATGTCCCCATTAAAATGAGTTAACATGTATGATTTTATAAAGAAACAATAATAGAGGCAATATAATACATTATAGAGGTGCAATAGACAACTGAAAGCCTGCAGTGGTCAGCATCAATGTTTAGCCAACTCCGAATCGGTAGCCAGCATTCGTAAGATACTGGCAGCATTTGAACCGGTGACGAATAAGGCGAATATGTCCACATAAATCGAGATTAAACGCATCCATTTCTTTCTCTCTTTGTTTTGGTGAACTTGGTTGCTACAGCTACATAAGAGCACCAGGTGTTACACAAATACACCTCAGTTTAGCATTCTACGTGTAAATTACCTGTAACGTGAAAGCGCGAGAAAGCTTTTTAAAACCTTGAATCCTTTTCTTTTTGTTTTTCTTCCACAGTAGATCGAAGGTTGCCCTCACTCAAATGTCGGCGACACGTAAAAGGAAATATACGTTAAAGAATTCCCTGACCTGGTTAACATTCGGCGTGTCTTAAAAAGAAGAGAGGTGCTTGTTCTTCTGATTAATATGAACTAAAGGGCCGTTTCTGATGTCGTTTTTTCGGTTAGCACAAAAAGGACACATCGTATAAGAGATCTACAAGCAATCATATTACACTATAATCAATGCAAAAGACACGTTGGAACATTGATTCATAATGAAAGGGATTTATGAACTTTTTTGTGAAGCATACAGTATTTACTTGTGTAATATGGGCAGTGGGTATGGAAAGCTAATTGGTTAGTAATGTTTGGCTAATTGTCGGTTAACGTGAGCTATTGTTTGGTACTATTTATTATATGATCTGAAATATTCCGAAACTATAGACCAAATGCACGTGGACGGACCTGTTGTACAGGTGGAGTCCGTCAAAGCATTGACAGACGCCACCGAAACAGTGGCTGTGCTGAACTGAATCGCAGTCCTTGGGCTGAGTGCAGGGCGCTACGCATTGGCCGTCCACTTCACGTCCGTGGTCTTTTCCCGTGCTGTCGGTGCACGAGCAACGGCCCTGCGGTAGCACAAAATAAAAATTGGGATGTGGGCGTGCTGGTCGAACCTCCATCTCACTGGATTTTTTCAGCATGGCGCACCAGAGCGCGGAATGAAAATACGTTATATAATAATAATAATAATAATAATATCTGGGGTTTTACGTCCCAAAACCAGGACATGATTAGGAGAGACGCCATAGTGGAGGTCTCCGGAAATTTTGACCGTCTGGTGTTCTTTAACGTGCACTGACATCGCACAGTACACGGACCTCTACCATTTCGCCCCCATCGAAATGCGACCGCCGCGGCCGGGATCGAACCCGCGACCTTCGGGCGAGCAGCCGAGCACCGTAGCCACTGTTCCACCGAGGTGGACGAATGAAAAGACAAAGTGTCAAGGATTAGCCAGAGGAGGAAGAGGAGGAACGCTGAATGCGGACTTGATTTACAAATCTGTAAATGCAAGAATAGCGCAAGGCACAAGGACCATGATGAAGAACGTACACGCAGCGTTGCGCAACATTTAATAGTGAAGGCAAGACCATGTACCGCATAGGCGTGCGCAGGGTTCCCCTTTAGGGGGGGGGGGGGGGCGAAGGCTCGTCGAAGCGCCCCCCCCCCTTCTTAGGTGACTTGGGTGGTGGGGGCGGCCGCCCCCTCTGCCCCCCCCTTGTGCGCACGCCTATGATGTACAGTACTAACGGATTCCAATGCGACATCAAATTTTTAGTATTACGTCTGGTATGTGCAACTGCCCGAGATAACCACGTCATGTGGCGGCAAATCTGGTCTCTAAGGATAATGTTGGTTCTGATCTACGCGTTCGAGTCACAATTACGCCGATATGACCAGAACACAGGACGGCGCAAACGAAAGTACGTTACTTAGCCCAAAATTGTACAGTTTCAATCGGTGAGTACACTACATATGGTGTGGAGGCATGCGAACAAGAAAGGTCAGTTATCAACTGCGTCGATGACTAGAGAATAACAAACCACCTTGTGCTGAAGATATGCTAGGACATGGAGAAAGTTTATAATTGATTCAGGAACGCAAGCTCTTTATGCAATAGCGTGAATGAGGGTAAACTACGCTATTCCGTGTTTATTGCGCTCTTCTTACATGACCTACCAACATGCCCAAGTTTCCGCAAATTACTAATCAAGAACGTACAAATGCATACAAGAGGTTGATAGAATTATCATAATATAATATCTTATCGTTGTCGACTAGTCCTCAATTGCAGCATTGTAGGTACCAAGCTATTGTTGCCGTTCTTTCTGAGTACTGCGCCTAGGCCAAGTTGACCTATCTATTCTAAACCGAACAAATAAATACATAAATGTATCATCTAATAATCATCAGCATCAGCCTGATTGCGCCCACAGCAGGGGCGAATGTCTCCGCCGTGTTCCGCCAATTAGCCCAGTCCTATGCTTGCCCTCTCTTGGAAATCTAGTCTGCTAATTACACTTAATGGCCAGCGGTTATTTTGTCTTCGTGCTACAGCCCCTGCCCATGTTTTTTTCTTCTTCATGTCGGCTAATATTAAACTATGTTGCTTACAAACCAACACTGGCATAGGCGTGCGCACGAGGGGGGCAGAGGGCCCCCCCCCCCCCCGTCACCTAAGGATGGGGGGGGGGGACCCTGCGCACGCCTATGAACACTGGTGCAGGGCCCCGGCCCTCAAGAGCCCCCCATTACATTAGGCCCAGCGTACCGAAGTAGTGTACCTTGATGCAGAATCCCTGAGCGTTACTGCAATCGGCGTCCTCCTTTACAGACGTCGCCGATCTGATACGTGCTCTTGGGCACGTCGATCTGCACCAATTTCGACGTCGGCGTGCCGGAAAGCACCGCGGTCACGTTGACGGTGCCGCCGTGGGTGAACTCGCGCCGGCGCAGATAGATGGCGCCACCAAACTGCCGGCGCGGAGAGTCCACCATGACTTTGGCGACGGAGCGGCCGCCGCGCACTCGATCGCTGTACCACGTGACGACGGTGTCGCCGTACGTCACGAGGTAGTAGCTGATCTCGAGCAGGTCAAACTGCGAAAACGTGGAACGAGCACAAAGCGAGAACAAATGTAGTGAAGGTGCGCCTGCCTAGGTCTACGAAATTGTCTCCATTATGGGAGGTGAAGTGAGCGATGTTTCACCGCAGCGCCCCTCCCCTGTTCCTTCCAAGCTCCTCCACTGAGGGGCTTCCGATCCGTACGCGCCGTGCATGCCCCCCGGTACGCAGGTATTAGCCCCCCCCCCCCTCTCAGTTCTTTAAATTTGCATGTGTATTTATACAAGCACACAAACACACCCACGACAAACACATGACGCTGTTTCCTTTTGCGTATCATTTCTTGGTGGTCTGCGTCTTGCGATTTCTTGAAAAACGCACCAAATATGCATAAAGGGTAGCTGAACTACTCCCCAGCCCGGGAAATAATTTCTGGCTGCCCCCCTGCCTACGCCGGTGCGCTAAAATGGCATTCGACACAGGCAGTTTGTTTGGTCGAAATAACCGAATACAATATCCAGACCAAAGTTAGTCCTGATGACGTTTGCAGGCGGGTTGCTATTTTGTAAACAAGTCACTGCATTGAGTTTCGCACCACCCCCGACCCCATAATAAAGGAAAAGAAAGACGAGAGGCCAGGTTGCGAAAATCCACTCTCTTGATGACCGCGGCCTCCGAGATTAATGTGCTGGCCGATCGACCAGATCTCTGAAGTCATGCGCAAGTGGTTGTTGTTTTCGTAACAAACAGAAGATGGCGCCAGCATCCCGTCATTCTTTAAGGAGCCTAATAACGCGTTAGTGCGCAGCCATTCTGAGAATTGCCGTGAAAGCTTGACGAACTCTTGGCGGGAACTTTGGTACAAGTTGAATATGCCTATGAAAACAACTTGGTAAGAATTCTGACATTCTATTTCATACCCTCAAGTAAGTCGGACTGTCTCTTATCTTCACCATGGCAGACTATCAACAACTGCATTCGTTTAACGCGTGGTTTCAACGTACGCATGTTTTGGCTCGCTCTGCTAACACGTCACATTATACATAATTAATTGAAATGCGTTATTACCCATAGGCGGAGACTTCATTTTCCCTGAGGGGGCGGGTTCCCGACTTGCTGTTGCACATTTCTCTCACCCTCTCCATATATATATATATATATATATATATATATATATATATATATATATATATATATATATATATATATATATCAGAGAGGGAGAGCGTCCGTCTTGCAAATTAAAGAATATAACCGGCCTTTAGGCACCTTTGCGCGAAACACTAGTCTCCTATAGGTGCGGAAAACGCGATGTCATTATGAAAGTCTCTAGTGGGAGACTCCACATTTCTTTTTCAATTTACGCAGACAATGATCGACCGCGTAACGCTTGGTTCAAAGCGATAGGAGCCGCATAGGCTGCTACTCGCCGACTACATGGCCCATAAAATCAATTTCCCACAATGCGTGGAATCTGCCAATTTTTTTTATTGATATACTTTACTTACTCTGTTAAAACAAGCACCAGACAGCATACACTTGGCTAATGCTGGCACAGGAAGCTTCAATTGCGCCAGTGAATTCAAATGAGGATGCCGAAAGAACTGTCCGCTTGTAGCCAATAACATTTGCTACCATACACCTTGTGCGAAGCTGGAGTTGCGAAATTTAGCGCCAAAGGTTCTTTTCTGGACTAGTATTTGAGTTGCTCTTCGGTCGTAAAACTAGCAGTAAAATCCCTTCTTGATCAATAAAAACATGCGCACCATCTTTTCTTGGCACTTTTATAGGCAGGCATGTCGAAGCATACCCATTTGTAGACAACGAATAAATTACCTTTTTTTTTTTTATTGGCGAGCAAGCCCTATGCGAAAGCATTCACTGACTTGACTGTGTCAGAATCGATTTGTATTCTCAGTAGCATTTTTCCGTGTTCTGAAAGCCAGTCGCTACGCGGTTCAAGACTTTTTCACTTGTCATAGCTAAGCGGTAGCCTGAAATGTTCATCAAAACAACATATTCTGTGCATACAAATCAATTTGAGGGGCATTTTCCACTGAATGTTTGACTTGTCACTGGCCCATGATACAAATTTTAGAAGCCTGAAATGAAAAAGAAGCGGGCATGAACAGCCTCCTGTGAAATAACTGCCAGAAAGGACGGACCACCTGTCCGTTGTCAATGGACGGGGACTTAAGCCGAGCTTTTGAAAAATATCCCGGGCCGTAGCTAGGGGGGTCTGTGCCCCTCCATGAAGCCGTCCGGCGGGGGGCCCGAGCCCCCCGAGTCCCCACGTACTCCCCGCCTATGGTTATTACGAACACACACTTCTTTAGGTGTGTTACCTAATGAAGGGGTCCCTGCACCTCTTATAATGCCTACCGTGCTTATTCCACTTTTGCTTTTTATGCGACTTGACAATGATCCAGCACCAGAGAAAAGGCCATCATCAAACCGATACCTCGATCGAAGCAACCGTTTGTGCTAGACACAGCCATGTTTAGCCAAAGCATCATGAAGCTAGGAAAAGCATAGACAGATGTAACTTTTGATAGATAAAAAAAACTAATTTGTGAAAAATGTTCTCATCGGTGGAAGCCCTACCCTAAACCTTTCGCAAAATTTCGTCTCCTCGATGTCGTGCAATATCCACCCCTGAATGAAAACTACCGTTAATTAAAGCCTATGTTTTCGTTGGAGTCGTGTATTAAACAATAGTCATTTAATAATTGTCTACACATAGGCCAACGGCAATACTGCATCATGAAGCTCCGATAAGGCTATGGAATCGGATCCATCTGCAATCTACTTCCTGAAGTAATCATGTCTGCCAGCGAAGAAAAAAATCGCACACATCTCCCCTAAAGGGAACCCTGGGTAGTAATGCGAAGCAGCCAATGTCTTTTATTCATCATCGTATATGACTTTAAGCTCCGGACACCGTTTTCCCTTGAGTATAACGGCCTTGTGGTCTGTAAAGTGTAAAGTTAAGTGATCGTGCAGCAAAGGTTGTAGTTTGAAGTTTGAGAAGGCGATGTCTATGCACGTTCCCCTGATGGTACCATGATGTTTGTAATCGTACGAAATGCACCGGAGAGCGTAACGGGACACCATGTGGGCGCTCCGCTTACTGGCGGCTACGACGCACAACGATGCGGGGACAGGCCTCGTTCATAAGCTGCTTCGCATCTAAAAATTCGGGCAACTCCGCTTGGCGGACACTCATGAAACAGCGAAGCTGAAGGCTTACAGAGAAGCTATTCGCTTCACCAATTATTTTAGCTGGTTGAATGAAGTTGGGTTGTATAAAGTGGAATGAAGTGGGCTGCATGAGGTTGGGATGAAGTGGTAATGAAGTGACACGAAGTGGTGAATGACGTGGGAGGAGTGGCGGGAGCTGTAGTGGGCGTAGTGGTGAGTTGTGGGAGTAATGTGTAGAGGGAGTGGTGGGGGGGGGAGGGGAACGTACCCGTAGTGGTAGTTACCTCGGGTAGTTACCCGAAATAAAGGGAAAATAGACAACCACCCGTTTGTAGCACGAAGTGACAAGGAAATCCATACGGATTTCTCAGCAAGAAAGCTTCTTAGATGCCGAAAAATTCGTCCTGGTCGGGGTTCGAACCCGGGACCAACGCCTATCCGAGGCGGTCGCTCTACCAATTGAGCTAACCAGCTAGGAAGCTAGCAATTGGCAGCGCGAGGGCGAATCCATCGACAACTCGCAGCACATGGACAGAAGCACATGGACTCTCTGTGGCACGTACCCGTTTATGATCTACGACGACACCGGACATGAGAGGCTCGACTAAGAACAGTTTCGCTGTTAAAAGAAGCGACAAAACGTTATTAGAACTAACAGGCTTTGTGTCTATATTTCACCGTCTCTTTTCAAAGCTGATGTCTGAGAAGATCGTCACCGTCACTGCCGTTAACGACTTCGACAACACGGCACTCCATAAATGGTCAGTGGCTTGCGGACAAGGTAAAACTCTTTAGTGATGTATAATGAAATTGATCGTTATTACATATAGTCGGGTACAACTTAACAAGTCAGCGTCATTTTCCTCCGCAAAGGTGGATGAATATGAGCCTGCGCTGATGGGCGCACACTCTAGCTGACGTCAAGAGCCGGACTTCCGGTGACTCGTGAGCGAAACTATTTATTAAAGACGATAGTCTTTCTTGGGATACTTCAACGCAGAAATTTTTGTCTTTCTGTCTGTCTGTCTGTCCCCCCGATTCGGCCACGTGGCCAAAGGTTAACTAGTTGCTGAACGCCCAGCCATCTTGAACTGGTGTTGTCGTTCATACTTGTGAACATTTTCGTTTAAAAAGCAAATATTACGCAATCCGAGGTGCAACATCAATACATAATTATCAGGTCATGTGTTCCTTTATTAGAAAATGCATAGATACGTAATTCTAAAGGCCCTAGTGTTTGTTCGGCTGCGCCGAAAATGCGACGCTGTACACGAACTGCGACGCTTTGCACAAAAAAGCCTTCTGCCGACGATATGCTGCTGCCGCTGGCAGTGGCCCTGGGTTCCATCTCACGCAGCGCCTTCTCTATTTTATCAATTCCAACCAGCTGCGGCCGATTCAACATGGAGTAGGTGCTGTCTCAGGCAAGGCAAAGCATAATAGTACGGCTGGCAAAGACTATCGTCTTTCGATGACATTTGCAGCGAAGCACACAGATACGCGGGCAATTTTTTTATCACGGAGGTAATCGGATACCGCGCTTTCGTCACGTGGGCATGTAAGCAGCTGTCCTTACAAGGGACGTCTCAAAGTATTCACGAGACGTGTACACCTTCAAACATGTGTTTCCTCAGAAATATGGGGGAAAGAAGTATGAAGTACTATTCTTAAAGTATCCACGAAACGTATCCACCTTCAGCCTGCTCAGAAACACGGGGAAAATGAGGAGTATGAAGTAGTTTTCTTGTTGCTTAGAGTAAGTTTATTAGATGCGAAGCAGCTCTTTGACTAGCCTGTGTAACGCTGTCCCTCCGTGCGTCCGTACGAACGCGCCGCAACGCGCTCCCCTCGCCGCAGGTGTTGGAGCGGTACCAAGTAGGTCACGCCGCAGCTGCGCGTTGAAGTCACGCTCCCCTCGCAGTGCGCGCTGACGTCACTCTCTCCCTCGCCTGCCGCGCGCTCGCCGCAGCGCCCGCAGCTGCCGCCTCGTCCGTTCGCCCGCAACACCTGCCGCTACCGCCGCTCGCTCCGCTACCGCGACCGCCGCTCGCTACACCGCCGACTCGTCGGTTCGCGCGCAAAATTAACACCATCTTCCCAAAGGGAACCCTGATGGGATGCGAAGCACCCACGTTAGCGCCTTTCAACCCGTGACGCCACCCGTGCGCAACGCTGCTGCTTCGCATCCCATCCGGGTTCCCTTTGGGAAGATGGTGTTAATTTTTCCATTGTTGTACGTAAACACTTGAAAACCGTGTCTGTACAGCAAGGGCAGTAACACACACAAACGACTAAGCACAATGTACATGAAACGTAATCACGGAAATGTCCAAGTCCACAGGACGTCCTAACACATGTTGTCATGGAAGCAAAAGAAAGTTTATGGATGGTACTCCCCGAAGTTGTACCGTTACCGCCAGCGAGTCAATTGCCACCTTGTACTGCGTATGTACTCCACCTTCAAAAGCCATCATGCATGCTCTGGTGCGATGCGTGGATTCTATCAGTGTGTCGAGTTAAGATTAAGGCAACCATCAAGAGAAAACAAAACAATCAAGGTAATTGTATAATTACTTCACATCGTTTAATCTAAAGTCGACGCCACGTGCATCTCCTTCTTTCTTTAAGGGCCCCTAAAACACTCCGGGTTCAAAGACATGATAGAGGTTTCTTTCTCGCATTTACCTTTCTTACAGGCGCTATCTTCTCCTTGGCATTTTATTTCTTTATAAACCACGTGGACATGAAGGCCCTAGATATAGTCCGGCGTAACGCGTACGCGCGACCACGCGCCACGCGATTAAGCTACGCCGGCAAAAAAGTGGAGAACTTATAGTCTGGCGTCACGGCGTAGCTGGCGCGCCTGGCGGCGTTTGGCGTGCTTGGCAACGCCGGCGCGCGTAATTTTGTTTCCCCGAGGGATCGCGCACGCGAGGAAGAAAAAGGAGGAGTGCGAGGAGGAAACCGGGACCGGCGGAAGGCTGTTCCGCCGCTGGGCTGCACCCCCTGAACGTTCTGTACTGTTGCAACCTCTTGCTTAACCCTCGGTGCCTTCGCTACCCACAGGGAATATCGTATCCAACGAACGCACGCGACGCTACAGACTGTCTAGTTATGGCGTGCAGCCAGGAAACTTTCGCGTCCGAGTTAGAGTTGGAGCCTCCACCGAGGACATCGATGTGCTTCGCGTAGGCTGACCGACGGAGATGCTTACGCATGGCTGACCGAATACAGTGAAGCGACGAAAACGTCTTGGATTGTGGACTGGGAAATCGCAAAAAAAGAAAGAAAAGCGGGAAAGAAAAAAACATTTTTTTCTCAAATAATGCGATATATTAAAATAATGTGTGCATGTCACTTGAACTCCACGACACATTTCGCACTCAGCGTCCTGATAAAAATGTCATCTCGCGAATCAAAACTCCCACCTGCAGTGTTCGTTGCCCCTGTTTGCCCTGTCCCATTTTCTATTGTATGCGCTTTCATACTTTCTAAAGGATCAAAACAAAAGCTTTGCACATTTAAAATTGAACTGATAATGACTTCGTGATTTTCAAGATGCACAGTCAGTCATGACAGATCTAGCATGAGTCCTATGCACACTATTTCGCGATATTCATAGGCGATATGCGTGCGAGCGGTTCGTCTCCACAATATGCTTCCAACATATCTGTCATGCGACGAACATAGAATTGCCAGCCTGTGCCGTGAATGAGCATAAGTGTTCAAGAACCACATTACGCACATTATGCAGTCAGCCTCTAAACGTCTTTCCGTGCTCGCGCAGCCGTCCGAACCAGTGAGTTCAGCAGCGCTGTGTTTTGTCGTTACTTCAAGCTACAGTGTTCTAGAAGTATTACAGTTCACTATATTAAAACCTAAAGAGATCAAAAGTCATGCAGACAATCCGCGCGTAGGGAGGCGATGCCGCTGCGTTGGCTGCTTGCGCGGGTTAGTTTCTTCCACAAGCTTCCAACATATTAATTAACAGCAAGTTCGCAGGCAGAAAATTAAAAAGTCTTTCCGTGCTGGCGCAGTAACCGTTTCGAAGTTATGTAGACAATCCCGCATAATCTTTCCGTCCGTGCTCGCTAACCAAAACGCCAGAGTTGGTTCAGAAGCCATTTTCCTCACCGTTTTTCAGCTCGAACTCTACTACATATATCACAAGTGATGTTCACAACCGCGCCAGTCATTAGTAGCTAGCCACACAATCGTTGTACGCGTACTGGAAAAACACAAACGTGCTATGTCGACCTGTGCACGCATCCGTCCGCCCGTCCCTCGCACACACACCACCATGCTAGCCACCCTAACCATGCTCACACACCTCACGCATCTCACGCCGCAAGGACGGCGGCCATATGTTTTCTGCGGTGGCGACGGTGGCGACATACCGTGGTCGCGGCGTGAGTTAACCGGGGGTGAAACCGTGCAGCGGAACAGCCTTCCGCCGGTCCCGGTTTCCTCCTCGCACTCCTCCTTTTTCTTCCTCGCGCGCGATCCCTCGGGGAAACAAAATTACGCCGGATGCAGCATGTTCCTATTTCACGCGCTCCACGCGGCTGGCGTTAGACCACAATGCACTGCGTGCGGCAGCGGCGGTCGGCAAAATGGCGGCGTGGGGGCCGCGTTTGGAAAGTGCGGCCGTGGCTTACTCGACTTTGATCGACGACCACATGA
>JALIZH010010436.1:0-11134 GCA_030522465.1 Rhipicephalus appendiculatus | reverse complement strand
GGACGGAGAGACAGATGGACGGACAGACGGACGGAAAGACGGACGGACGGATGGACGGACGGACAGACGGGCACCGGACGGATGGACAGACGGACGGACGGACGCCGGACGGACGGACGCCGGACGGACGGACAGACGGACGGACGGACGGACGCCGGACGGACACCGGACGGACGTGAGCATGAGACATTAAAGGCTTTCGCCTTTAAAAAAAAATTGCACCATCTCCCGCTAACGGGACCAATGTGTAGATGCGAAGCAGCGGGCGCTAACGCTTACACTGGCGGCGGCGTTGACGTTGGCGCTCATCGCGGCGTTGCGCAGGACAGAAACCTGGGAGGCGCAAAGCACGCAGTGATGGACCGCTGTTTCCTACTGGAACATGCCAATCGCTGCTATTGGGCAATGAGAGACAGAAGACTCCGATTGGACGCAGAGACCCGCAGTCCGCTTTAAGTTAACCCGCACGCTGCGAATTTTTATTGTTCAACAACGCACAGGAGAAATCTCGCTCCGGCACTACCTTGCAGGTCAAGATCCAGTGCCTATATATACGGGGTGGCCAGTGAAGGGTTATGCAGCGCGAGCAGTCGGTTTTTTCAATAAAAAAAGCTTCCCCATCTGCCGCTAAAGGGAACCATGAGTGGATGCGAAGCAGCGGGGAGATGGTTAGCTTGAGCGGGAGAAATGTCGCCGCTCTCGTTTCGCGGCAGTGGCCCGGGCGCTCATCCCGGCGCTGCACAGGAGAGAGATGATGCGCGCTCCGTCATTTTCATATCGCGGAACTACCGTGGCGGCCCCGAGGGGGTATGCAGCTGTCGCACCACCTGTCGTGCGCGACGCTCCGTAGAGTAGAGGATTCCTAGAGGGAGAGAACGGGGGGGGAACCGTAGGAGAGGAGAGAGAGGGGGACGCGAATGCGCTGTGGGGTTGTGGGACGCGGGGAGCCGCTCCGTAGAGTAGAGGATTCCTAGAGTAGAGAAATCGGGTGAGCGTAGGAGGGGGGGAGAGGAGGCGCATGCGCTGTGGCGATGTCGGACGCGGGCGCCGCTCCGTAGAGTAAGGATTCCCTACAGCAGAGAAAGGGGCTGAGCGTAGGAGAGAGGGGGAGAGGAGGCGCATGCGCTGTGGCGATGTCGGACGCGGGCGCCGCTCCGTAGAGTAAGGATTCCTACAGCAGAGAAAGGGGCTGGAGCGTAGGGAGAGAGGGGGGAGATGACGCGGAGATGATTCCTAGAGGAGAGAAAGGGGGGTGAGCTTAGGAGAGGAGAGAGAGGGGGGAGGGGACGCGCATGCGCTGTGGTGGTGTGGGACGCGGGAAGGAGGGACGGACTAAGCGCTGCTTCTCGTTATTATCGAGAAGCAGTGCGCTGCTTATCGTAGTAAGTATCGCGCTGCTTCTCGTTCTTCGTGTGACATTCCGATTTCTAGCTATCGCATGATTGCTCCGCCTTTGCGGCGAAACCGTGACTTTCTTCTTTAGTATACGTAGTATGGCATGAGGCCTTGAATGGGGTACCTCTAATTGATGTTTACGTGAATGCGATCTTCACAAAAGCGGAATTTCTCGCGTTTCTGGTAATTATATCGCGAATGTACTGAAAAATTGTTAAAGAATGATGCACTTCAATGAAATGGTTTGCTGAAGAAGAATGCACTTATCGCCAATTAACGAACGACGACGTTCGACAATGACGTCGGAGCCTAATAAGACTTTATGAAAGAAGGAAATAAGAAAATTCGAGTCACGTTAGATTCGGTATAGCTGTCCCTGTACATCTCAGTCGGCTATCGCACTATAACCAAGCTTGGAGCTCCGACATCGGGGCTCGATGAGCCCGTCGAGTATGTGGCCGCAGTAGCGGTTGCCACGATGGTTGACGGCAGAGAGTCTACGGCACCTTGTGTGGGGTGCAGCCTGGTCGCGAACCGGACGCCGTCGCCGACGCCGTGAACACGGGAACCATCCACAGCGACCGTCGTGGACCGAACACCTGCACGAAGTTCTCGTGACAGTTTCCGAGGTTGAGCGAATCTCCGGCTTCCAGGAAGACTTCGCTGCGCAACCTCTCCAGCGTCGTCTCGTTCCTCGACACCATTGATAGGTGCATGGTGAGGAAAGAGCCGAGCCCTATGGCCAGCGTGGAGCCCACGAGAACGATGAAGCCCATGTGAAAGGCATAGGGCTTCAAATAAGACGCGTCCGACAGCCACGCAATCAAGTGGCCTCCAAGGGTGGCCACACTGTACAAGCACAAAACCGCCGCGTAGAAGAGCGTGAGCAGGAAGAACTTGTAGGTGTCGAAGCCGACGCAGTTGTTGAACCACGGGCAATGGTGGTCCATCTTCTTGATACATCTGCGAGTGTATTTAGGGATCTGTACACATGATTGCACTCGTGGCTTAGATAAACATATGTTTCGTAATGCTACTCTTTAATAGTTAGTTCTGTATGCCGTACGTACAGCCGTCAGCACGGTTAACACGAACGCCGTGAGGCGTGGCATGAACTGGTTTGATTGATCCCAGCCACGAAGTGTTGGGCGCTGTTGCCCAGATAATATTGCCTCGGTATGCTTGGGTTATATGTCGGCATGCATTGGTTAAATCTCGGCGACCGAAATCAAAGCTACGCGGCTCTGGCCTCAGTGAAACCGTTTAAGGTCACGCTGCGGAGCGTTCGTGTTAACCGTGCTGTCGGCTGTACCTGAGAATTTCGTAGTAGTGCCTTGTTCAAGGGGCCACTACATGGTACCCGAGAGGCTCAAAGAGCAAAAAGGAAGGAGCCAAGATAAAACTGAAATCTAGAAACATGCAAGCAAGTGGTGTTCGCCGGCAGTTTTTCCAGGTCCGGAATCTACCTGTACGTGCGTCTGGTTCGAGAACGTATCTTTTAAATGCGAAGCATTTTTTTGCGTATTGAGGTACTTTTAGTGTGTCTATATCTATCTATCTATCTATCTATCTATCTATCTATCTATCTATCTATCTATCTAGCCGCCTACGTCTGGGTGCTCTCGTGATCACTTCCTTAACTAGGAGTAAACCAAAATTTGTATTGGAGGGTAAGATGATGTGACGATATGCGACACGCTGGGCATGACATGAATAATCTGACAATCCCGTCGCGCACGTCGTCAAACCCTTTCCGCCAGGCACGTGTGGCACCTACCCGTATACCACGGGCGGGTATGTGCCACATGTATGCGGGTATTTGCCACAGGTGATTGACCCTTTATATCAACAAAGGAAATTGCGAGAAAAGACATTGCCAATTTTAACGCGAGATCATTAAGAAAAAAGGTAACATTGGCAGCGTTCACCCTGACGAATGCATAGAATAAATGCCAGGGTCCTAGCAGGAATCGAACCCCAGCATTCTGCGTGGCAATCAAGTATTATTGCACAGAGAGAAGCCAGGTCGCGGAACTTCTTTTCAAAAAGAAAAGCCGCCAGATCCCACGCACTGTGGGAATCGATGTAATGCGAAGCAGCCAGGAACGAGCAAATCACGCTTTACATAATTTGCATGTCATGTTTTACATGTTAGGGCCTGTCATTTATGTTCGTGATACAGTCACGTCACTCAATACCAAGTTTGGTGGATATCAAGCTAACGAAAGCGACGCGAGCGCGCCATGAGCGTGGCATGCAAGTCATGTCGCACATGACAAGTAATGATTTCCATATTATCACTGGTCATTTGTGTTTGTCATACAGATGTCACTCCATACCAAATTTGGTGTATATCAAGCTAACGAAACGGCCGCGAGCGCGCCATGAGCGTGGCATGCAAGTCATGTCGCACATGACAAGTCATGATTTCCATATTACCACTTCTCATTTGTGTTTGTCATACAGTCATGTCACTCAATACCAAATTTGGTGTATATCAAGCTAACGAAACAGCCGTGAGCGCGCCATGAGCGTGGCATGCAAGTCATGTCGCACATGACAAGTCATGATTTCCATATTACCACTTGTCATTTATGTTCGTTATACAGTCACGTCACTCAATCCCAAATTTGGTGTATATCAAGCTAACGAAACAGCCGTGAGCGCGCCATGAGCGTGGCATGCAAGTCATGTCGCACATGACAAGTCATGATTTCCATATTACCACTTGTCATTTATGTTCGTTATACAGTCACGTCACTCAATCCCAAATTTGGTGTATATCAAGCTAACGAAACCACCGCGAGCGCGCCATGAGCGTGGAATGCAAGTCATGTCGCTCATGACATGTCGTGATTTCCATATTGCCACTTGTCATTTATGTTCCTCATACAGTCACGTCACTCAATCCCAAATTTGGTGTATATCAAGCTAACGAAACAGCCGCTAGCACGCCATGAGCGTGGCATGCAAGTCATGTCGCACATGACAAGTCATCATTTCCATATTACTACTTGTCATTTATGTTCGTTATACAGTCACGTCACTCCAATCCCAAATTTGGTGTATATCAAGCAAACGAAACGGCCGCGAGTGCGCCATGAGCGTGGAATGCAAGTCATGTCGCTCATGAAATGTCATGATTTCCATATTACCACTTGTCATTGATGTTCGTCATACAGTCATGTCACTCAATACCAAATTTGGTGTATCTCAAGCTAACGAAAGCGGCCGCTAGCGCGCCATGAGCGTGGAATGCAAGTCATGTCGCTCATGACATGTCATGATTTCCATATTGCCACTTGTCATTTATGTTCGTCATACAGTCATGTCACTCAATACCAAGTTTGGTGTATATCAAGCTAACGAAACGTGCCGCGAGCGCCATAAGCGTGGCATGTAAATCAAATCATGTTGTTCATGACATGTACGTCATTATTTGCATATTACCAACTGTCATTTATGTTCGTCATACAGTCGCGTCACTCAATCCCAAATTTGGTGTATATCAAGCTAACGTAAACGGCCGCGAACGCGCCATGAGGGCGTGGCATGTAAATCATACTTTTCATGACAAGTTAGTCATGATTTTCATGATATGACCAGCCATTTATGTTCGTCATACAGTCATGTTATGCCATACCAAATTTGGTATAAATCCCATTAACGATACGGCCAGGAGAGCACAAAGTCGTAGGCGGCTAGATAGATAGCCATATAGATAGATAGATACGCTGAAAGTCACCGAAGTTCGCTAAGAAATGCTTCGCATTTAAAAGACCCCAATGTTCGTGAAACGTCAATTGTGGTTGCAGTGCTGGCTATCTAATTTTATAAACATTACATATGTACTCATATGAGGCAGGCGTAATGTCGGGTTAACGTCAATTGTATACTTAAGCGCCATCCACTGCAGTTGGTCCACGAAGCACTATCCAGGGCTCTGACAACACCTCTGACCCGCCTCCCGTGTCTGTGCGTTTCAAACAAACGTTTACTCGAGTAAACGCCACACGGATTTCGCTTCAAGCCGTTCTTCCAGCACCCGCGTCGACGCCCGTTTCAACCGGGTCAACGCCGTGCGCACCGCTGCTGCTTCGCATCCCATCAGGGTTCCCTTCGGGGAGATGGTCCAAGTTTTTTTCTTTTACACTCTCACTGGGATAACACTCAAACCGAATGTGTCGGTGTTTTCTTTTTTAATTTTTTACCGCGAATCACAGCGAGACGCCAGACTAATATTCCTCTGTTCGCATGCGTTAGTATTTTCTCGCGCTTTGCGCATCGCGCAAACGCCATCCGCGTTCCAGCGCTTAAATTGACGGACCCTTTGTAAATTCGAAAGTGTATTCCGTGGACCCATGAGTCCATTGAGACGGCGTCGGTCAGAATGATTGCAAAGGCTGGGCACAGCACGACGCTACGCAAGCAAAGCGACGCTGTAGAGTCCGACGCGCCGCCGTCCGTTTGCGCACCCCGGCGGCCACCTGACTCCGTGCCAGAGCTCGGATGGACGGAAGGACGGACGGACAGACGAACAGATGGACGAACGGATAGACGGACGGACGGACGGACAGATGGACGGACAGACGGACGGACGGATAGACAGACAGACAGACAGACAGACGGACGGACGGACGGACGGACGGACGGACGGACAGGACGGACGGACAGATGGACGGACGGACGGACGGACGGACGGATGGACGGACAGACGGACGGACAGAAGGACGGACGGACGGACAGACGGACGGACGGACGGACAGATGGACGGACAGACGGACGGACGGATGGACGGACAGAAGGACGGACAGAAGGACGGACGGACAGGCGGACGGACGGACGGACAGAAGGACGGAGGGATGGACAGACGGACGGACGGACGGACAGACGGAGGGACGGACGGACGGGCGGATAGACGGACGGATGGACGGACGGACAGACGGACTGACGGATGGACAGACGGACGGACGGGACGCCGGACGGACGTGAGCATGAGACATTAAAGGCTTTCGCCTTAATAAACAGAAGGGGCGCTGGGGGACATCGCGGCTGTGGGGGGGAAGGGGGGTCAGCAGCTTGAATTTCTCGTTTTCTTCTTTGTTTTCAAGGGTTGCGCGTGCCATTAACTTTCTGCACGGACGCCCAATGGCCAGAATTGATTGTAATAAGTAGAGACCGGATTATAGGCAAATGCCTATTTTTTCCTTGCGTTCCTATCGCGCCACTTTGATATATGAGCATGAATTAGGGGGTAAAGAAGGGCTTTTATAGTGTTTTTATAGTGCCTATAAATGCCTATTTTGGGGGTTTGTGCCTAAATGTCTATAAGTGCCCATAAATGCCTATTTTCAAAATTGGTGCCTATATGGACGCTATTTAGCCTCAAATTTTGCTTTCGAGTACAGTTTGAGACCGCGATTCATGTTACCGGGCAAAATTGACCTTTTGGAACTTTATGGGGTGCAACAAGCTAGTTCCCTAGTTCAAAACATCAGAGAAGCGACCGGTAGCAGCAGTGAAGTGGGACGCGCCGGCCACCTTACCCCACCGCACTGACATGGCGCGAGCGGTTGGAGCAGGGGGAGAGGAAAAAACGCTATTTCTGCAACCCTAAATGGGGGCACGTCCCAGCGTGTACAGTGGAATGGGGAGAGGAAAATAAAGGCGGGAAGAGGAGAGGGGAAGAAGAGCAGAGTGGCGTCCATGGCCGAGGACGTGGCGGGCGGCTTTACCGCCGGTTTTCCAGTCCAGTGTTCCCATGGAATTGAAGCACCTCCTTGAAGACTTGGGCGTGGTGGGGGGCAGAAAACAGGAGGTGCCTGCGCGCAGCAGCAGGAATATGGAGAGCGAATGCGAAACCACGGAGTGCCGTCAGGGGAAAGTAGAAAGTAGATAAAAAAAATCAGATGTGCACATGGCTTTTGTTTCGTTTGTAATTTAGTCTTAAAGGGCGCTTCACTAGGTCACATGAGAAATTTTAGTCAGATACTGGAAGTGTTCGCGTGCCCAATGAAGAGCTTTGTACCACAAGAACTTTTTAATTGGTTCATTACGAGCCGCGAAAGCATGATGCCGGTAGGTGAGCTTGAAACCTTTGCCACTCGCAAGCCAAATTCCTTCCCCTGCCCTCTTCGGTATCAGAGAAACTAGGAGCCGGAAGATTACACGACGTTGACGCATCAACACGCCATGCGCACGCAAGATGTGCACATGACATGCCCAAGCCAGGTCGTGCGCACAAGCGGGGTTGTATCGTTTCGGCGTTCGCTCTATAGTGTACTGCCTGTTTCTGTGGGATGGATACTGTATCCTCACCACGACACAGCGCGTCGCACAGCTGGAACTGCTGTAAGGGGACGATGCACCAAAAACATGCTAAGCGTTGTCAGGGCTGGCGCCGGCACGACGCGGGAGCGGCGAGAACACGCACACAAAAGAAATATAGGCAGCTAAGTCTCGCATCGCTCTCGATTCGAAGAAAAAACTAAAGAAAAACGCGCACACATTCCGTTTGTATATTTTAATATTTCTATTAACTTTCATTCTTCTGTTCAAGCAACATATTGCACAAATTACACATGTAGCCTCGAATAATTCTCGCATTTTCATGTACTACTGTGACATACACAGGACCATTCCTTGTTGAAGTTCACCTCCCCCACATTGGTGCGCGCGCCCGTGAGATAAAGGGCACGAAGCATTCAGTCTGACATTTCACCTCCTTCCGGGGAGCGTAGCGTTACAAATCTTGGCAAACGTGATTGTTAGCGCAGTGCATGCATTACACTTCTAGGTCAAAACGCTCAAACCTGGTAAGGGGCCCTTTATTGTGTTCACACAAAGAGGAGAAATTGACCCTGCGCTATTAGACCCGGCCAATGCGAGGCTAACAGACCCTTCTGGCCTTTTAGCGGTCTGGCTATTGAATCCTGTGCTACCCTTCCCAGCCATACGGAAAAAAAGCAAACCCAGGAGCGTGTTTATTCGATGGTGGACACTTTACTTACCATGGACAATAAAATGAGAGACCGTGTTCTCGAAAACCATGCCCGAAAAGGGACCATTGCATGGCTATGTTAAATCATTAACGCCTTTGTACAATCATAAAATATAACATTTGTTTGCTTTCCTGTCGTAGACCAGGTCGCGCATGTCCTTATTCGAAAATTTGAGTTTTTGTAAAAATTTATTGTGCCTATATTTACGATTTTGGGGGCCTAGAACTGTGTTTTTCCTGCCTATTTTTGGCGCCTAAAACACGATTTTTAGTGCCTAAAAAATCCGGCCTCTAGTAATAAAGCGATAATGCGAAATGCGGGCATTGCTGTAAGTAGGCTATTTCTCATGGTGTACGAATAGGTAAATCGCATCTCGTATCGAATTCGAATCGAATAGTGCCGAATAGTGGCCAAAAATGTCGAATATCGAATCGAAAGCAAATACCAAGGATTTTGTTGAAAATTGAAAGAAAGAACAAAGAAATGCAATTCACACATGTCCTCGAGCACATAACGCGGTGAGTGACTGCCACCGAAACACTACAAATTATGTAGAAAGACAAGCTGTTCCACATGACCTTGCTTCAAACTTTCTCGCCGTGATGTTATGGTGTTTCCTGCAGTTGAAAATATGCGCTCACTGGGCGCCTCAGTAGCAGGGATAGGACGGTTTCGCGAAGCAATTTCGGTGATACCTGAATAAAGTGCAGCTCTTTGCGTTTTCCACTATTTCAAAGGATCATCCTTTCTTGGGGTCAGGAGCCCAGTCAAGTATTTTTGAACCGCTTGACTATAAGGCCCAATATCAGTGCTGGTTATTTTTTGACGCTATAGCAGTTCGACGATGTGGCCTTTTCTGTTGGAGCCATGACGTGCGGAAATCACAATCTCCTTTAGAATAAACACGCGCTCACTTTTGAACCAGTATATTGGTGAAAGTTTTAACGGAAGGCCTTCAGTAACGACGTTAGCTTTAGTTTTAGCTTCCTCACCCCTAACCAGGTTGCACCGTTGGCCTTTGTAGCCCTTTAGATATTAGTCCAGTCAAATTATTCAAAACTTAGAATACTAGCTATTCGAAAGTCGATTCGAATTATTCGATTAAAAATTATTCGATTCGAATTCCGAAACTGGAATATTCGCAACGCCTAGTTATTACCCCCTTGAAAACATACATAATATTGACGGTGCAGAAGCTTTTCATTGTTATAACCGATATATTGTTAAAACCTATAACGTTATAAATGGATTCGATAGCACAAACACAATATTGGCGCCAGCACTGTCGCATCATCAGGGAGTGTCCAATTGGAGAATCGTGTGAGATCGCCGGCACCCACAGTTTCATGTCCACGCAGCTGCGAAAATGTAGATCTGTACTGTGCCTCGTAGGTGGCGCACATGACCCTTCATATAACTACCATTATTTTCGGAATGAAAAGGAAATATAAGGGCTCGTTTTTTCTCTGTTAGACACAATATCAATTACAACTAGCAGACAATGATTCTAAGGACAGTACAGGCGATGTTATTAGTAGTAATTGTAATGTAAATCCGAAGAAAGAAAAGGGAACGCTAAGGTAACTTGACGCTGGCCGGGACCGAACCTGCGACCTTCGAATAACGCGTACGATGCTCTACCAACTGAGCTACAGCGGCGTTAACCACCTCCCCTCCCTCCAGTCTACTTTATGGGTTATATATGTGCATTTAAACCTGGGAGTGTTAGTCATCGCCGCTAGTAGCTATCACGGCGAGTGTGAACCACTTTTTTTTTTTTCAGTCAGCGCCAACAGGCAGAAAAAGAGTGTTCCCACTCGCCGCCATCGCTACTAGCGGCGCTGAATAACACTCCCTGGACTAATACTCTCAGGTGGTAGAGCATCCCTACTGAAACGTTCCGTATGTACGGAAACCGTAGATCTGGAATTATTGGACTCACAGGAAAGCCGTATATGCGGAAATCCGCATTTATGGAAAGCCGTATCATGCGGAAATCGTGCGGCAATCCGCATCTTATGGAAAGCCATAATAATTATGCGGAAATGAAATCGACGTCCGAATCTGGTGGAAAGCAACTTAACGTGGAGATTGAATGGACATCCACGTCTTGTGTAAAAGCAGTCCTGCGTAGAAATTGTCAGAATATCTCTTTCTTGCAGGATAAGGAAATGAAAGATTGGTATCTTTCTAAAACAGTCTTGATGCGCGAATCAAATAAGCTTTTAAAGAAAAGAATATGCGAAGAAGCTACTGAATTAACATGCTAGACATCATAAGCTGTGGTCACATTGCAACAAAATAAAGCAGTGTTTTATGTAATACACAGAAAAATTTAATAAAATTAGTAATTTGAAAAGCAGCTAGCCCTGCTGCAATGACTAAAATTTGTTTTATATGTTCGTACGCTCTAGCTGTGTCGAGAGCCATACCTCAGTGTTGACGGTACTCAAATGAGGTGAGCCTGCACAGTCATTTCATGAGTTGCACGTCATCCACAGAATGGTGGCACAAAACATAGTGCAACAACAGCAATTTAGAAACAAAATCTTTATGATTAAATAATAATCACGGCGTTGTTAAGGTGTGGTGTTGTGTTCATCTCTTCAACACCTTGAGAAGATCGACGAAATGCTGGTTGAGGCTCCGGCGCTGCTGTGCAACCGGGACGTCACTGCCATGCGCCTTGATGTGTTCTTCACAGGCACCTGAATACATAAATGATGAACAAATATGAT